>VZRQ01006125.1:8419-141468 GCA_013397975.1 Machaerirhynchus nigripectus | reverse complement strand
TCCCCGGGGCCGCCGGCAGCGCTCGACCCCGGCTCCCGCAGAGCTAATTTATGACTTTGGTGGGGAGGGGGAAATGAGGGCTAATAAAGCACGCTGTTTGCATGGGATCGCCATGGAGACAAGGGAAGCAGAGTCATAATTAAACGCTTTCTGCCCACAAGAAGGCAATTTTCACTTCATAGAGAGAAGCGTCATCTCCTTATGAAGTGTGGGCACAGAGGGTGGTGCTGAGGGGACACAGCCCAATCGTTAGTATATAAATAGAATATTGTGATTAGATTTTTTTTTTCTTTAACAATGGCTAAGGGTGTTTTCATCTTAACTTCACTTTGAGGAGTAATTCTAAATGTCTGTTGGTGGTGACTCAGTAATTTCAGATTGTCAGAATCTAAGCAGTGTTGAGTCCTTTATGAAAAAAAAAAGAAATAGCTACATCACTTTGATGTGATGTGATTGCACGGAAAGGCACAACAACAAGCTGGAAGCAAAGGGTAAGAGCCAGTTTACTCTCAGTTTCCCTGAATAGATGATGGTCACACAAGAGCTGTCAGGTTTCTTTATGAGAAAAGGAGTAATCAGAACAGCGTAAAGACAATGAATGGGGTGTTGATCATCACTGCCCACTACACTGAATTCTAAGCCTAGAAACGGGATTAGGTTTTGGGTCAGGCACTATCAGCCTGCAGGAGACAGTTCCTGGATGCAATTTCGGTTTGAACTTTGTTCCCCTTTCTCAGATTACTAAGTAAATAAAATATTCCAGGCACTATTCATACACCTGCAATATTGCTTCCTTCTGAGCCAACG
Organism: Machaerirhynchus nigripectus; assembly: GCA_013397975.1. Classification (NCBI taxonomy): domain Eukaryota; kingdom Metazoa; phylum Chordata; class Aves; order Passeriformes; family Dicruridae; genus Machaerirhynchus; species Machaerirhynchus nigripectus. Next base: position 140,661 of record VZRQ01006125.1, on the reverse strand, counting down.
AGGATATTAATATTTGTATCTATTTTAAGTTCTTCTATTTATTTGCCTTATCAAGCAATTCTGAGCACATTGGTCTGGAGTGAAATACAAATTAAATTAAGGCAAACAGTGGATGATTTATCCCTGATTACCAACTGTTCCGATACCCTAAGTGAAGGGAACAAAGGACTCTTCTGACATGAACTGCTCGACTCACTCCCAAAGGGGCAATCTTGACTGAAAGAGGAATGTATGTTCCTGCCATTTGATTTCTGGAAGCAGAAGTGACTAATGAAAGGAAGGCGTGTGCAACCTCAGTTTTAATTCCTCTAGATTATTTTCCACTAATTATTTCTTCTGGCCTTTGTGAGATACACAACAAAGAAAGTACACAACATGTCTGACAATTCGACAGAGATGTAAACATTATTGTGCTTTTTGTTAGGAGAAGGAACTGTCAATACCAAGGAGCATTTTTTCCCCTGATACAGACTCCATCAGATCAGCCAGGGTCCCATTGCATGGCAGAAGCTCTACTAAAATGCAAGAGAAGGTGTCTTCTATGTGTTGTGTTATTCATGCAATATGTGGAGGGAAACAAAAGGTGTTAGGTACATATGATTTTTGTCCAGGTAGGTGCAGATCAGTGGTAGGATTAGCATGTTTGGTAAGCTTTTCAGGTTTTAAATTTGTTCATCAAATAGTATTGAACATCTGTATGCTTCCAGATGATAATAAAATGAACCTAAATTGCTTAATTTAAATAAAATTTTACCCTACAGTGTTGTGAGTAATCATTATGAGCAATTTCATACATTTGGCTACTTAAAAATCTGAAGTACAATTAATATTATTTTAAGAATTATGTATGCTAGATAACATAATTGCAATTTATCTTATTTTACTGTCCTGGAAAATAATTCTATCATTATCATTATACCAACATAACCATCTGCGGACTCTAAGTCAAAAGACAGCCTTAGGAGTGGGAAATGATATGTCCAGAGTTTGCGTTTACATCCCAACCCTGCTCGCAGACAAACTAGACACCACTAGAGAAGTGTGAACATGTAAGAGTCTTCATTAATCTGAAAAAAATATTAATTTTTATTAACTTTTAAATCACGTGTTTAAATTATACAGACAAAGAGACCTACACCAAAACAGGGTATAACTGTGGGGTCACTACAAAACTGGCATGTGAGTGATGCCATGTCCCTACTGGAGATGCACTCTCGTTTTGGAACAGCTTTTTGAATGTCTGATGTGGTCAGGGATTATTCTGCACCAACTCATTTGGCTGTGCCTACCGAGGAAAGTGTATTGAGGTAGGAAATGTGGTAATAGATGAAGCCAGCCTAGACTCTAAAAATTTTTCTGGTTTTGTGGAGTTGTTTAAAGACATATTTATATTTCTCTTCTTGACTTGTACAATTACAGTATTTTTGTGTTTATACAAAATGTATAAATGTGTTTTATGTATGTGTTTAGCCCAGCTTTATGCATGGAAGTTTCAGTGCCTTAGCTGAGAGTGTGGAGCTGGCAGCATAAAGATTTTAATGCATTTCCAAAGGAAATCCTGTGATGCAATGCTTCGTTTTCCTTTCCCTCCTGAAACACCAGTTTAACCAGTAGAACTGACCCATCACAGCGGGGTTTGAGCCTCACTGGCTGTCTCAGAATCTGCTCTCACTTGACCAAATCATCCCTTTTTAACTGCTGCTTCATCCTTTTTAGGTGGTCCTGAGCAATGTAAACATCAGACCCAAGGAACTCGGGATGAGCACACTACAGATGGCGAGGGTTGGTTCACCTTCCCAGTACTTCACTTGCAATTTTTTCATGAAAAAAACCCATTGCTTGGGTGAAATGTCAAAGGGAGTTTCCCCATGTGAGAGCAGAGCTGCAGTTTGTTTGTTTGTGAGGTTCTTGTCGTGCTTTGTTCATTTTTAAAGAGGACTCTTGTCTTCATCCAGCAAGAGCATGGAATAACTCAGGAACTGGCTGGTTCAGATAGCCTTAGATGCTGGTTTTGAGAAGTTCTGCACACTCACAGTCCTGACTAATGCCAGCAGAAGCTGCAATTACTCCAAGCGTTGAACAATAAAGGCTTCATGATAAAGCCCCTTATCTAGTGTGCTTTTCCTCACAAAGCATTCACTGTAGAAATGAAAAGCTGTTTTATAACCTTGATTTAGAAGAGCTGTAATCTTTACAGACTACAGTGAATTTTATCACATGTAAAAAACGTATAAAATAACCACACCCCACCACAATCTTACACATATCCCTATAAAAAATAAGATAAACAAGGTGTTCAGTAAACTAGACTAGGGGCATTTAATAGCTATTTATTCCAAAAGAGAGATACAAATTCACTGACTTAGATCCTTCACACACAACTTTAATTAAACAGCAGCTCCTCACAGTGATCAGTTAAGAAGTCAAGAGTCATGGTCTAAGAAGAAAATATGGACTTTAGTTCAGGCTCTACTGACAAAGAGATGATTTCCTCCAGCGTTTAAGTGGTGCACAGAGGTCCTATTGGTAATGTAGAGAATACTGGAAATAGTATAAGAAAGATAAGAAGGAATGAGTGTTTATTTGCGTTAATTGGATCAGTTATTTATTTTCTCCTTTAAGATAAAATCATGCATTTCAGCCTGTGATTTAAGGGAACTATTTTATGGCCACTGAGCAGTACTTTATGAGAATTACTGTAGTACAACAAACACTGGGCTTCATGTTTGATTCTGTTTAAGCTCACAGTCACACTGAGTGAGCAAGCCTTGAAAAAGGAGTATGTCCTTAGTTTGGGAAACAGACATCAAAATACTCACGTCTTGCTTAACTATAGGCTGTCTCTAGGCCAGGCTGTGGTTAAGAAAGTGAATTTTATCTTATTCATAGAATCACAGAATGATTTGGGTTGGAAGGGACCTTACAGATGAACTGGTTCCAACTTCCTGCCACAGGCATGGACACCTTCCTAACCTGATTAGATCATGTTGCTCCAAGCCCCATCCAACTTGGCCTTGAACTCCCCCAGGAATGTCAAGAATTTCCTTATCTTGTATGTCTTTCCCCTCCTCCACCTTTCCAGATAAGGATCAAGAGAGAAAGGAGAGTCTAAAGAGAACAGATTTCAGTATCATCATGTAATTGAGAGACAGTTGCAGGAAGCCAAAATATTGCTCTCATTACATCCTTCCAGCAGTCACAGGGCAGAGGGAAGATTGACAATCTCATTTGATTTGTATCATAAAAGGGAGGGGTGCACAGACTGAAGAAGAACACACCATGTCAAAACTCTGTATTACTTGAGGAGATACAGACAACCATGACAATGTGTGAAAATGTCAGACCCCTCCCCCCCTTAATTTTGGGATAATCCATTTGAATTTGTATAAGTACACATTGATGCCATCACGTTTTGCTCTCTGTGCTGCTGCTTTTCCTTCCTGGCACCACACAGTTAAAGAGTGCTTTTCAGGATGGGCATTACTGAGTTCTCCAGCAGACCTTGCCAGTGGCCCACCATGTGTTCCTTGTCCTCCAGTGAAGGATCTGTATCGAGGCAAGGAGCTGTTGTGGTGCAGGCAGTGGTGTTAGATGTTGTTAACAGCTCTGTCATCATAATTTCTTCCTGCTTGATGAAGGGGGACTCCTCAGCCTCTGCTCTGGTGTGGTGTGCTTCCAGAGCTGACAAGTTAAAGCTGCTGCAGAGGAGCTGTTCCAGAGATACATGATTATGTCTACGCCAGAAATTAATTCCCTTTTTATTTCTATTGATACCAGGTGTAATCAGCAGCACTGTGCTCTGAATTAACTCCAGGGGAGAACAACTGCATAAAACTTAAAGCTCCTTCCTTACTGTTTCTAGCTTTCATAATTCGAAAGTTCTGTAGCAGGCAGCATTCTTGGGAGTATTCTTCTAGGATGCTGAGATGAGAATTTTGTTCCTTTTACATCATCTCTGTTTGGGCTGGAGGCTGACCTGAAAGCCAGCAGAGCCTCACAGGCAGCGTGAGGAAGGACATCAGCCACCCAAGTAACGGCTGGGGAAAGCTGTGATGCAATAATCAGCAGGAATAGGAATGCTCTCTAATACAGCTTTTCCTTTCCTGTCCTCTGTTTCGAAGCTGTAGCCTCCCCTGGATGGACTGTGCTACTCCATATCTATCACTGTCTTCTCTCAACATTTTAGGGTTGATTTAGCTGCTAAAGATTTTAATTGGCTCCTGTTACTGATGTATTTGTTCCGTGGACAAGATTGCTCAGTTGGAGTCTTGAGCAGTGTTAGGGAGCCTGTGAGCTGTTGGAAAGCTGTGCTTTCCCCATTAACCAGGGCTCTGGTAACCTCAGTGATGCTGGAAGCTACTGGCAGGGGAGGTTTGGAAACTCAAAAGCATACTGGGAGTGAAGTATGGTGGGTTTGGGCTGCAGGTGCTGGTATGGAGCGAAGGGAAGGCAAAGACAAACAGGAACTGGAGTGCACAGAGACTGGTGCCAGCTCTCTGAAACTGCCCGAGTAATTTTTGCTGCAAATCTATTCATTCCAGGCCCATAATTCAGAAAATCTTCTAAGTGTGTGCTTAACTTCAAACATGTGCTTAAGATGCAGGGAAGTGGATAGCAGAGGGAGGATGGAGAGGGATGCTGTGGGTGCCCTGCCTGTCAGCTGGGCTGCTGCTTCATCCTTCTGCAGTCGTTTAGATCACTGCAACTTAAAGCAGGGACTTAAAGGCTCATCTGTGATGTCTTTAGTTGCTGCATGAATTTTCAAATTTGATCCTAATGCTTGAGCCAGGCCACCTACAAAAAGTTGGGTGGGTTTTTTTTTCACCAGAAAGATTTTGGTTTCCGTTTCATTTTTCTCTATCAACAAGTCTGTTCTGTTAGCAGAATTTGTTTCCCCTGCATCATACTTCTTCTGAAACAGAATTTTATCAGGTGTCCTACATCCTTTCCTTTATTAATTTTTGGACAAAATTAGCTAATCAGTGCTTTTGCTCCAGTTTATAACTGAACCCTGTGTTTTATATATATGAAACTTAGTGATACTCTCTTACTCAAAAGTTCCTATTCAACCAAAGGGCTCCCTGCAGAAAGCTACTATTCCACACCTAATGGGGACTGTACCCAGGAATACTCAGTGAAGACTAGAAAGATGCAGGCTATTAATTAATATCCCATTTTCCTTTCCATTGAAATCCAAATTTAAGTCCTGTAAAGCTTCCCAAAACATTTGCCATTTGTGTAAATGCAGAGTTGGAGGTTTTCAATACATAGCACCTGAAAAATCATCACCGTATTTACCAAGTACTGCAATGGGAGTTATATTTTAAGAAATGGTCCATTGTGCTTTTGAGAAGGGCTTTTTCTTTCTCATCAAATTCCCAGTCCCTTCCTGTTCTGCTCCAGCTGGACCCCAAGTCCCTGTGATGCCGAGAAACCTCACTGCAAGCACAGACCTCCCATTTTGTCAGTGTCCTGCAGCAGAGAATCCCCTCTTTCCCCAGCAGCCCTTGTCCCTGGCACACGACTCCTCTCACACACGGCAGCTCTGCTCCAGCAGTCCCCAGGAGGGGAGGGTGCTCTCTCCATGCCTGGAGAGGGGAATGGGTGCAGTGTCCTGGGGAAGCTGCAGTGTCCTGGGGAAGCTGCAGAGGTGGGACTTCCTGGGCGTGGACGCTCCCGCTCCAAATGCATAATTTTGTCCTGCACATATAATTTGTGTCGGTGGTGGGGTAGCATTACATTGCTCAACACGATGTAACACAAACTGCTTTTTGCTGTTGCCCGAATATTTTACTTACTGATACTCAGTTTATTTTTTGGGATTCAAGAGAGAGCTTGGAGAACTCATGTTTTAATGCTGCTTTTGCAGAAATTAAATGAGGTCAGTTAATAAGTATGCTATTCATGTTGAGGGGAGGTTTTAGGCTTTTCCAGGGTTTGAGTGTTCCCAGTGTTTGTAGATTTGTATTTAGCCAAACTTTAGAGTTCTGTAAAGGAAATACAGAGCTTTAATGGGGAAAAAAGTGTTTTAAAGTTGTCTTTTCCTCCAAATCCCAAGTTGGCAGGTAGTCTGAATGTTGCTGAAAAGACACTTAAACCGTTAAAACCTCTTTATCCAAGAAGTGGAAATACTGATTATACACCATCAAAACCGAGACTGGATTTATGAGAGTGAGGTCATCATATTGGAAATACCTGGTGGGTTTTTATATTTACCTTTGTCTCTTTAATTCAGGCTTTCTTTTAAAATAAAAGCAAACCCCAGATTTGATTGCATACCTTAAGTAAAAGAACTCAGACCTAATTTACACACCTATTAACTTGTGCACACAAGTAGTTGCTTCTCTGTGCAAATAAGAGAAACTCATGTCTGTTAAATAATAAAAGATCTTCACACTTTAGCTATGAATGAAGGTGGTTTAAGATTATTCATTCAGTTAATGTTTGCACCACACTTTGAAAATGGAATGAGTTACATAATGCTGGCAGTCATGTTTATCTGGAAATGTAACTGTATATTTTAGTGAGTAGTTAAGTAATAGTGTTAATTTTCCCCAAGATCTTTAATTTGGGAACTCTCTTTCAAGACTGCCCAAGTCATTCTGTAATGAATGGGCTACACCATTTATTTATTTATAACATGGGGTTTTTCAACCAAATTTATGGCTTTGTATTTTTAAAATTTAATAGGTAGAATTAATTGCCCTCGCTTCTCTAAGCAGGTCACATCTATAAATACCAAGAGTAAGTAAAACTAAGTATGATACCTTGGTTTTGCTTCGAAATTAGCCAGTTTGGATGCTAATACAATGGATTCTTTGTGCCCATTAAATCCCGTGCTTTAGTTTGAAATTCAAGTTGATTTATGGCCTAACGTAGACACAGTTTATACGTGCCCCAGAGAGAACATCATATAGCGACCTGACACAGGTCAATAGCTCCGTGCTCGAGTCTGCATAAATATTTCAGTAAGATGATCTGAATCAAAGGGTATCTTATCCTGCTTTCTGTAGTACAGTAATATTCTGGGTCAGGAATGTGGACCTGTGGTTAGAGCTGAAGGAAGGCTTGTCCTTATGCATAAAGCACTTCAGAATTGTTCATATAATGAAGAGACAGTTTGTGTGTTAATTTCCTTAATCTAATTTTTTAACATCCTCAAACTGTTCAGTTGCTGCATAACCAGCAAGTGGACATAGATCACTGCATTACATCAAACCAGTGAAGCCTTCCCTGCTTTCTGAGGGCTGCTCCATCCCTCAGGCCACACAGTCTTCCCTGTGCCTTGTCCATATTGATCTGCTGGGAATGGCTGTCACTTTTCATTCAGTTGCTCTCAGAACTCTGCATCTCATCTCTCAGCTAAACAGCCTGCACCAAGAGTTGGGCTTTTATCCTTAAAAGAACATAAGAAATGCTGCACTGGGTCAGGACTGAGGTGTGTCCAGCCCAGGACAGTGTTCTTGACAGGGGCTGGGAGCTTGGGACAGGCTGGGAGCAAAGGGAAGGGTGGCTGAAGGAACTCCCAGGAATTCCAAGTGAAATAGTCAGGGTCAGTCTCCTGTGCTGCCTTCAAATAACAGCCCCAAGGGTTGGTGCTTTGGGCAGGTTTGCTCAGCATCTCGAACCAGTCCTTCTGTCTTGGGGAGCTCAGACAGAACCTGAGTGGAAACCAGCCTCCAAGAGAGTTTCTTGGCTCCTGCAAGTTCCTTTTAAACTGTTCCATCATGAATGAGATGAATCTGTGTGGAATATTTAAATAGAGAAAACATGATAGTGTATGCAACACTGACTTAATTGGGTTTCTCTGAAGTTTATGCTTTGCAGATGGGACTTCTGTAATTTTGTAAGCTCTGCATTTAGGATAGAAGAAAAAAAAAGTAATTTTTTTTAAAAAAAAACTATGGCAGCTATGTAGAGTGGGTAGCAGCTTTCTGGGATTGCAGAGGTTTCAAGGAGAAAAACATCCTCTTTTCAGATATAGCACTTCAGCTTAACTTCAGCTTCAGTGTTTCCTTCCATGACAGTTGCTCATTTGACTTTGCTCTATGTTACAATGCCTAGAAGGAGACAGTATGTGCTCACATTACACTACCAACTGTGCACAGAAAGCTCTAGAAAAAAGAAAATGGAGCCTAGTCTTGGACTCATACAAATTCTCCACTTGTCCACCGTAAGTTTTAAACGCCTCATTTCTTGTTTAACTCAAGAAAATTAATGAAAAAATCAGAAGTGAGATAGACTGTGAGTATCACTTCAGGTTTCACAGGAGATACTTAACTGCAGAGAACTTAATAACACATCTTCCTGCAAGTGAGGAACACAAGTGAACTCCTGCCACCTGGGAATCCCCTACACTTGGGAACATGCCAGAGGTTCCTGGGAATGTGCTGTTTTGCTGTAAACTCCTGATACCAATTCAGGATGGAATGGCGTGATACAAAAACGGCGTATCCTCACTAAACCCTTGATTCTGTTGGATCTGTAATGGGAGCAAATATCAGCCACTGCCCGAGGCTGGTGCCTTGAACCCTCGCAGCAGTGGTGAACTTAACAGATGACATGATCAGATGTGGATTTTCTTAAGGCAAACATAGGGAATGTGAACTACAGCTGTCAAGATGGATAGCAGAGAGACTTCTTAGTGTTATGGTGTACATTTGCTGCTGTAATTCAGGCAGAAGAATAAACTGAAAGGAAGCCAAGTCAAAGAGGTAATTTTAACATGGAGAAACACAAGGCCGTGTCCTTCAAAAACCCGTAATATTGTGCATGAATGAAAATGTTTTAAGAAGGGGCCCTAACTAATAGAAATTTATCCTGCATCTCTCTTCTTGAGTCCAAAGAAGCATCACTGAAGGCAACACAGGCTGGTCTGGAAGACTGCCATTCCTCCTATCTCACTGGGTTGGTGCTTCCATACATTCTCTTGTTCTCATGTGACAGGGTAGAGCTTGTTGCAACTTCTTTTTACTTCTCAGTCTGTTTTCTCTACATTTTTTTGACTTTCCTGCCATCCAGTCTGAGTTCCTTCTAGTAGCTAGCTCTTTTCTTCTGCCTTAGCAAATTCAGCAGCTCCTGCTCCAGAGGGCTTTATCTGAAACAGTTCTTGTGGAATTAGAATGGGTGTTGCTGCTGTAACAACAGAGAAGCCAACAAAGCCAGCCTTCCTCCAGGTCCAGCATTTTCAGTCCTCAGTTTGATCTTAAACTGTTAAAGATCTCATTTATGGCTGAGGATTTCAGATTGGCTCCTCTGTTGTCCACTGAAGTGTCAGGCTGAGTGAACACTCCTCCCCTAAGGGCCTCACAGCAGCAGCTCTCCTGAGGCTGCTTTGGTGTGGAACCAAACCTGACCTCACACCCAGGCTCTTCCTACAGGTAGCACTTTAGAGGGTCACCGGTGTCATTTTTCATCAACTCCATCCTTTGCTGAAAGTTGCCAGTGAGCTCCAAAGTTACTGTGGGTGACAGGAGAGGAATTGGTTAAACAACCCTTGTTTGTGAAGGAGGAACCTGGGAGCAAAAACCCAGGGGAAGCTGTTTTCAATAACTTGTTCCATTTATATTTTTCTCACTCTTGCTCTCACAACACAACTTCTAGGCTTTATTCCAACACATCAAAGGTCCCTAGTTCTACCAACCTCTTCTAAAAAAGCTGCACTATGACCTGGGGCATTACTCATCTCTCTTATTTGGGAGATGATATTTTATATAATCAGCTATTTGTGTCCTGCACCTGCAGAAAATCTATTCTGCTTTGCACACTGGAATTTAATATTTTTTCAGGCACCTATTTTTTTTTTAGGATTTTAGACATATTTTGCAGTAACTTTTTTAAAAAAAACAGCAATAAAAAAACCCCAACCTCCCCAACACAAACACTTGGCACTGCCATGAGCTTATGCATTTTCAGATCATGTTTTTTTTGGCTGCTCTAATGAAACAATTATAAAAGAGTTAAGTCACTGAATATACTTTTAGTGGCTTAGACATTATAAGATACCAGCAGAGAAAAGAACCCACACTTTCTGAATGGAAAGTATGGGATGATGTTTTCGCTCTATCCAAAAGGACAGATCTCTCAGAAGGAGGATACTCTTTATAAATATTTTAAAATTTATTTTCTCATCCTATTAAAAGAAATGGAAAGCTACTTCTGGTGGGTTTAATTAATTAGTTTTTAATTTGAATTCCCCTCTTTCCCTCAAGAAATTCCCCTGCAATTTGCCAGCAGAGCATTGCAGAAATCTTTTTTAGATCTTGGTAGCTGCTGTAAAGTTGTCTGGGAACAAAATCTACTTTTCTACAGATTAATCTAAATGTACATATCCAAGTAGGGAAAACGTGGCAGTAGGTTCAAAACTAACTTTCATTTTAAGTAGTTTCTTGAAGAAAGAGGAGAACTTTGGGTATTACATCATGGTTTTTCAGAAATACTCATTTTTTAAATACAAGAAAACTTCTTTTTCCTTCTTTACATTAATAATCTGATTTCTAACCAGATACTGTCTGTTAAAAAGAAATCACAGAGACTTAGAAATACCTTTTCTGACAGAAAGAGACAAAACTAAGAATATCAGAGCTGACGGGAATCGTGCAGTTCAGAGATTTTGTTGTTATAGATCATAATATTCTCATAATACAAGAGAGATTACAGAAATATGGCATAGTCTTATTTTGTCTGACATTGTAAAGAAAGAAAGACTTAAAGGATTAGTCTTGGTAACTTAGCTGTTCCTTTGCAACGTACTGTGAAATAATAGGAAATAATGCGGCGCAGGTCCTGAACATGAAATAAAGCCTCTGGTCAGAATCTCGTTAATGCCAGAAATGATTTAAACCCAGCCAACAGCCCCAGTTTTCTGTCCCAGAAATGACAACACAAGATGTGACGCCTCTTACTCTAATGCTGCATAAGAGCGTATCAGGCGTGTGATTAAGATGCGATTCAACACGCCTAATTCCTCAAGATTCACTTCTCTTCATTGTTAGAAACCCAAGGACACCACAAGAAAGCTGGGTTCGGTTTTAGATGGAAGCTGCTACTTAGACAAGGAATCCAACTACTTCCTTTTCCAGTGTCTGTGAGAGGGATGGGCTAGGGAGGCAAACTTAAACGGTTTTTTCACTCAAGTGAGCTAAGCACCTAATTTACACATTCATTGGGCACAAAGCACCACTCACTGTGCTCACAAATCACCGTAATGAGGCATTTGCACACCCACACACATTTATACTCATGCTGTTGCTCAGCTTGCACCTGCAGTGGTGGTGAATAGATGTGTAATTGCATCTTGAGCTGCTGGAAGCGGGGCTCCAGGCAGGGTCTGCAATAGCTGGGGTGAGCGGCCGCCTTTTCGCGTCGCTTTGCTGTGGTCGGCAGCTTTTCGGAAGCTCTTTCACCACATCATTCCTGCTTTTCTGTTATCACAGCTCCCAAAGGCTTTTCCAAGGAGCCCCACAGATGTTGGGTTTGAGTCATGAAAATGTTGGGTGACTGCTCCAAGGGCTCGTGTCTCTTGCAGAGTCGGAGCACTGAGAGTCCCTCAGCTGTTAACACCGGGGGACTCTGATAAGCTCAGAGCAAGGGCAAGGGCTAGAGAGCCAAAGGTCGGTGTGCTCAGGTCTTGCAGATAAAGGGGTTTGTGAAGAAGTGGTCAAAAACCTGGTGCTGCAAGATCCTCCTGAGAATAACAAGTAACACATACTGAAATCTGCAAAATTGGTCGTGGCAGTGCTGATTTCCTGCCTTACAGCCTCAAGTCAGATCTTACAGTCCCTTGCCACCAGAAATCAGCAATCCCATCTTCAGGGGAACCACGAAAATGAAGTTCTTCCACTTCATGAAACATTCAAGACGTGCCAAACTTCAGATTCACGGCTGCTGCCGTGACATTTTTAATTATACCTTCTAAAGCCCCATTTTCTGTTCCCTCATTTCTCATATAGCATCCACCTGTGCACAAAACAAAACCATTGCTAACTCGGATGTTTTGTAACCTCCAGAAAAAGCACAGAGATTTCTTTGCAGGCGTTTTACCATTGCAGCAAGCCTGACTGACCCAGTGCTCTCATCTTGTCGTTCGGGTGGCTTTCAGAAGGTATGACTTCAAAGCTTCTGTTAAAAATAGATTGTCTGGAGTGGTTTGAAGTGTCTCTTTTATTTCATCCGTTTTCTGCCCAAAACGCACTCTGCCTTCTGAGATGTGAAGAAGGCTGTGTCTATTCCAGTGCCATCTAAGTCTGCTAGAGGTGACAGCCTGGTTATTTAGGATGTTTCCTGTGGCAGATGGGGTATTTACAGCAATTGTATCCCAAAGATGTACAAAGTATCATTTTCATAAATTGTCGGCAGCTTTGGGATCCCAAGTATCACATGCAAATCAAATTCCAAGTGGCTCCAACATCACATGCCAATAACACTGGTGTTTGAACAGTAATTATGTATATATTTTTTAAACTTTTGTCTGGAATTTAACAGTTCTAATGCATTTTTACTGGGCATTTCACATCTGTGTTTGGTACCATCAGTTTGCTGGACTGAGGATAATGGGAACTCGCAGTTGCACATCTAAACCAGTGGCTCACTGTAAAACCATTTGCACAGTTTAAATGCCTGGACACTAAACTGTGATTCCCTTTCAGGTCCTGTGCTATCATATAATCCATATCCACAGAAAATTGATTTGACATGCATAATCACTGTTTAATTGTAGTATCTCCTAAGGAGGCTATTTTACAGAAGTGAAAATAAAAGCGTAGGACAAGTATATGGTTTTCTCTAATAAGCAAGTTATTCTGATTACCCTGCCCTAATAGCATAATTGCATTCTGGATGTTCTCTGCTCAGCAATAACTCTGGTAATTACAGTCTGTGTGTGGTCCAGGTCCTGGCAGGGGGCAAGGGGGTGGGGTTTGGGGATTTGCTGTTGTTGATGTTGTTGCTCAAATCTGAATTTTAAAAACATGTGCCCAGATTTTTCTGCACTGCAGCTATGGTCAGGCTCTAGGATAATCTCCAGGATAAGAGGGAGTAGCCATCAGGTTTTAATTATTCTTTTTTCACCATTGTTGCTGAAAAAAAATAACAATTTCTGCCTTCATTGGTGGAGGGAAGTGGGAAAAGGAGAGGTAAGGAGGGGGCAGCAGCAATCACCTGTTTACTTTTGTATTTAGTGTGTTTTCCTGTCAACATATTGTGTGAAAAGCACAACCCAAGGGTAGCTGGATTTCTGTCATTTTCTTTCTTCATGGCTCATGCCACTATAAATCTGTCAGGCCTGCAGTCACATCCTCACAGTCGCCTGGAGTGAGCTTACGAGAGGCCAACCTCGAGCACCAATTCTGCCCCTAATATCCATAAAGAAGAGGTTGCTGAAATTTCAGCTATATTTAGGACTGAATTTCAGCTGATGAAATACCACTATAAGAGCTCTTTCTCCCAGAAAATGTAGAGCCTAACATTAAGTAATTTGGTCATCGTAAGCGATGAGAACAAAGCTTTTTTTTTTAGATCCAAGAGGATTTAAGTGTGGAACAGTCTTGTAGGAGTGCTTGGACAAATCTACTCTGATAGTCCTTAAGAAGTGCTACATAACCATCCTCATTTTCCAATTTTTTCCACCTAAAATTACATTTACAGCTGTAATATTCTATTCCTCTTCTCCTTGAAAAAGACTGCAGAAAACCCAACCCCGCCCAAAGCTTGGTCCCCTAGAAAAGGGAAAATCCAGGCAATTATGTATGTCTGTAACTCAGTTATTGCTAGTGGGTTTGGTGCAGAGAGTGTTCAAATACTCAGGTCACAGAGAGCATAAAATAGTGTTTAAGAGCCCTAGCAGAACAGCCAAGGTTTGCCAGGGCCCAAATAACCCGTCCTGATGATGTGGCTGAGTCCTGATGGGAAGAACAATTTCCCTGCTGCTGCATGGGGAGTTCTTGTTCCGTAAACAACAGCCTCGGTTCTCCTGGGAATACTGCAGTCACTTCACAAAGTAATACAGCTTGCAATTTGTTAGTTCATGATCTGCACTTTGTTTACTATACAAGAAGAGATTTAATGAAATGGCTTGGGGTTTGAGACGGGATTTTTCAGCTATTCATAATTTTGTAGCTGATTTAACCATTCACCTGGAATTGTGATGCAGAGCAAGTAATTGCACACGTTAATGGCAATTACAATAACTAACAGGCATAATGAAGTGTTTTGCATATGCACTCGTGGGATTTTTGTGCATGCAAATAATTTGTATATTTTGTACAATTTTTTTTCCTTTGTATGTAAAAAGAACTCTTTTATATGTTGTTGCCATGCCTATTTTATTCAGCACAGGATATTAAACTAAACATTCAAAGAATTCAAGCACACAGTTACCACTGATATGTGTGTTATAATTGACTGAGTGCTGAACCAGATTGCATGAATAATGCTTCTTTTTTTAATCAAAGGCTGATTCTTATGTGTTTGTCTAGTTCTCTGGTAGATCAAGGGCTGTCTTATTTACTAGAAATACAAAAATTTTAACTGAACATTGAGAAAATCCCTTTAGGGATTTTCTTGAGAATCTACCAGGGGAAGAACTTTACTAGAGTTGATAGCACAGAGGCCAGAATTTGCCAGACTGCTCTTCTTCCTTTGGTTTTGTTTCATTACTTCAGTGCTCCTTTCTATTTTTATTTTTCTTAAAACTGAATAAGTCGTGCTACAACAAGTCATTAAGCTTATGCACTTTTACTTACTCCTGATTTCTCCACACCCAGTTCCTCTCCAGGTGAGCCAAGTAGACTCCTCCAAGAGCCCAGAGCTGCTGTGGCTCGTTGTTTGGTAGAGAAAGGGTTTTTCTTTGTACATCTTTGCTTTTGAAAAATTCTGGTGAGATTAGCCTTGAGCTATCTGCATAACCCATTTCATCATGAAATGGAAAAGAAAGAAATGGGAAAGAATCCCCTAAATTCAGGGAACCAGCTTGCACAGGAGGACAGTCCAGAAAGCTTTAGGTCTATCAGGGGAATGGTTTGGCAGTTCTGTAATGCAGCCTAGACTTCTTCCAGGGAGCAGAATGACTCAGTGCAGAGGAGACAGAGCTAATGATGGCTGAAGAGTCCTAATGATGCGTGTTGTGTACAAACAAAGTACAAATCCATTATATTCTGCTTTCATTTTATTAATTGGTCATTCATTACCCAATGTACTGTCAATTAAGTGGCTCTAAAAAAATTCATGGTATCCTCCTGTTCCTTTTATCCATAATAAATATGTCAGTCTCTGATTAAATGCCTGAGTGGGTAGAACATGTTTAGAGGATATGACATCGTCTACCTCTTCACAGTATGACCCAAGGCTCTGATGACACAATTAAGGCACGCTCCAGCAGACAGACCAGTTCCCCACAGTGAGCCTCCTCAGAGGGCTCGTCCAAAGTCATAAGGGTTATGATTCAACCTAAAATCAGTCTCCAGGAGTGTCTCAGTATACACCCTGCAGGAGAGTCTCAGTGTGCGTGTGGCTCAGAACTCACCGGGTCAGCCTGTGCTGGAGTGGAGCTCCAAGTGAAACCCAGAGCAGCCACCCATGCCTGATAAAATCACCAATTCTTATTTCAGAGCATTTGGAAACAGATAGTGTTTAAATTCTGACAAGCAAGGTACCAAATAGTCATGTTAGTCTGGGAACACAGTCAAATGGTTCAATCCATTCTAATTTGGCTAATTTCTCCTAAAAATTACAGTGGTCTCTCCCATTTAACAAAATTAGGCAGCATCTGTGCAAAGCAAGGTTTGAATAGCAAGCATATGTTTTGCACACATGCAAATAAACTTAATTAAGAGTTGCACTCAGTCACAGAGTGAGCTGACATAAGGTGCTGGACTAGGACTGAGCAGTGCCACTTGCATTTGGGTGCTGAATGCAGACAATAGACATTTCAAACACTGCAGAAATAACCGAGCAGGTACGAGTTGGTGGTGGTGACAGGAAAACTGTGACACAATCAAGGGAATATGCAGATAGAAAGTATGGAGGTGCAAATGCATTACTCATCAGGAAATATTTCAGCTGTAATGGATGTCATTGCATCTGACTAAATCAGTAAGGGCTGTGAAAGCAAATTTGGGTCACGCTACCACCTTAATTAGTAACTACTAATCTTGCTAAGCTTATTGCCTTCTCAACTAGTCAAAAACCCCCAGACTTTTGCCTCCAGTTCCCTCGATGACCTGTAATAACTTTCAGATTGCATTTTATTTAACTGATCCTGACTGGAAACACGAACAAGTTCTGTCCTTCTCAAAAAATAGAGAAATAGCTAAAAATGTGAATTGGAGAGAAAGTCCTTGCTTCTTTTTATAGTCACAGTTTGAATTTCATGCATGGCAGTAGCTCTAAGGCACTGAAGCTATTAGATCATTTTTAGTTCTACCTATTATGTGAGCTGTTTTAGAAGAGAGAGAAACCTACTCAAATATATTTAAAGATAAAAGCAAAACATGAAACACAGCACTCTGAATGTATGCGGGCGTCTGCATCAATGGCATTCACGAGCCAAGTGCATTCTGAAACAATCACAGAGCCTGAATTCACAGCCCAAACCATTACATAAACACTTAGCTTTAGTGGATGTGGCTGTTTAATCTCCAGTGTAGCACTGGGCATGGCCCTGCCTTTAGTCACTAATTCACACCAGTCCCAGCAATCGAGTGCCAAGGGTGGCTTTGTACCCAAACTGGGGGACAGCTGTGGGGGGAAGACACTCAGTCCATGCAGTGTGACTGGTACCAAACACACTCAAGAGATTGTGTACCAGTCACAATCCTGAGATCTCTGGATTTCCAGCTGGTGGAAGATGATTCTCCAGTGGGATCAGGAGAGTTAAGCTGGGGAACTGGTGCATTCTCTCCTTATCTTTCACTTTCTCCCACATACACCCCCAGTATCTTCAAAGTGCTTTAACTGCTTCTACTGGGCAGAGGAGGAGAAGAGAAGCAAGGTTGGTTTTTGTCAGAGTAATCACCTTGTTCTCTCCATTTTAATCAAGAGGGTAGGCTTAGGTATCCTCACATTTGGGAAAGCAATCTTGAATTGCTCTTGAAGAACCAGCCTGGAGAAGTCATCCAGATGTGTATAATGAAACATAAACTAAATGGGGTGCATAGAAATCTCTAGGGTATTGCTTTAGCAGAGGGCCATTAATGCCTAGAACACGGTCGTGAGTACTGGATCCTCACCTGAGATTGCAAGCACTGCCATGTGCTGCCCTTTCTGGGCAGGTCTGGGGGAACTGGACATCCTCCTGCAAATAAAGCTCGCTAGAACAAGCTCCTGGGCAGTGGGGAACACCCAGGAAATGACAGAGTTGTGTAGCTGCTTGTTTTTCCATATAGCAGAGGCAAGTGTTTACCTAATGAAGAGATACAGAGACTACCTGGGATTTTGTCTGTATATGAACCAGTTGTGCACCTTTTTCTGTTATATTTGTGCTTCCTTTCATTTCAAAGGGATTTGGGGGTGCTTAGTGCTTTGGAGTGCTTTGAACACAGCGAATATGAGGAATGTGGAACTCAGACTTTGGAAGGAACTGTGAAAGGCAACAGGAGATGGGCTTAGAAATAACCACCGAGTGTTACTACACTCTAACATTCTACCAAAGGACTGCTTGTAATCCAGAATGGTATTTAATTTTTTCTTATGCTTTCATAACCCAGGTGGTTTATGGGTTGTACATATTTTATATACACTGACAAGTATTTTTAGCCAAAGGTATTTTTGGTCCCAGACACTCCCACAGGATTGGGATTGGCCTTTTCCTCTGGTTCAACCTCTGGGCTGACTCAGCACAGTAATGATGTCTTCCTGAGATACATCCTTTACCTAAGTGACACATTTGTGAAACAAGAAATGGAAATGTACAGGGACTCTAGTGAAGACCAAAAGAATCCATATCTTAAATTTCCTCTTTTCTTTCTACTATGTGAGAATAGAAAAATATTTTTTCCTGTCCTCTGCATGACGTGATTTTTTTAGACCCAAAGACCTTCATTCTGTAGTAGAGCCATGCTGAAACAGGTTTCTTGTTAACAATTACTGTTCACTCTCTTTCTCTAATACAAGAACATCCGTGTTTTCCTGAACAGAAGTTACGTGGTGCTAAAGTAATAACTGAAAAGGTCTTTCTGTTTCCATTGATGGAAACAGTTGAACTTCCATCTACATCAAAGAATCTCTTTCTGTACTCCTGGCCATTTTAATGGTTTTCTCTAGTAAATCTGAGGGCTAGAGGAGCAGTTGTCATGGGAACTGGCAACAGATGACTCAAGAAAACAAAATTAAATGTTGGCTTGATGTCAACAGCTAATCTAGTGCCCTGCCAACTGCAATCACAGCTAACATGAGCCTTGCCCAGCAAGCTGTGGTTTGAAAGGAGTTGCAGCCAAAGATAGAGTTTCTCACCCCATGAACAGGAGAACACTTTAAAAACTGAAACTAATGAGGGGACCCAACAACTTTGGAAACAGTGAAACTTATAAAAACATTGTTTTTAATTGCTGAGTTAGAGCCTTAACAGCTATAAATCAGAGTTTCTTCTCCGACATCAAAATTGTGATGTCAAATTAATTACCATTTCAAGATCTGTCTTAGCATTTTCAGAATCCATATGATTGATTTGTGCTGGGACAGGGTCCAAAAACTGTTTCAAATTGTGGTTTTAGTGCATCTGTTATCTAGAAAATCCAATTCCTATGCTGTAATCTATTTTGCAAAGGAACATCTTTAAGTATATAATTTTTAGACATGGAATTCAAAGACTTTTTTCCTAAGAAATAATCTCTAGCTTCTTTTGTTCATCATCAGTAGATTTTAAGGCCTAAAGGGCTGCATTAAGGACTGTAATTCAGAGAATATGTTAAAAATTGTCTTTTATATCCAGTGATGGAAAATACAGTCTTGGTTAAGAACAATCTGCTAATACTTGGCTCCTCCTAGTGACTGTTAAATTATCCATATGGAGCGTAACAGAAAATAGAACAGTCTTGAAATAAAATAAGAGTGTGTTTAGAGCTTGTTTACATAAACACAGCCTATGAAAATCCATGCAGGTTCACTTGTGAAAGTACAGTGGATTAATTAACTATTAAAATCTGTGTGGACGCTCATGTTGAAAATTAAAGTGAGCTCAATTTAATTTAGCTTTATTCTGATCCAAGGTAAATGAACCTAAATTGAATTAAGATTACTTTAATTCTAGGAGAGAGTATTCATGCAAATTTACTGTGGTTTAATTAAGCTACTTCCAAGCACACACACTTAGGTAAATTGGATTAGATTTTGTAAGCATTTCCATGTAACAAAAGCCCGTAGGATTCATGTAAAGGACAACTTTTGGGCTGAAATGTCTTTGTGTGCAGTAATGTGTCAGTCTGGCCACTTAAGTAAACACACAGTGATTGACTTTTCTTTCTGTTCTGGGATTTCCCGTGTGCACCATTGCCACGTTCTCTCCAGTGCTGCTGCACATTCCAGGTTACTTCATGGGGAAGATTTTCTAACCTTACTGCAGTCTGGGTTTTTTGAACTGTGTGCCAAAATTGTCTACACCCACAACACTTGGAAGCTGTGGAAATTTTAGACTCCCAGGCCAGCTTTGTTGTCAGTAGTAAATTGTGAAAGAACTTGTTCAGATCCTACGACAATCCCTTCTCTAAATATTAAAGCTCTCATTAGCTTGATACAGACTAAACCCAGTAGGACCTCATTTGCCTTTTTACATGTGTCAAATATATTAGGACGCCTTCTGAATGAGCATCTCACACACATCTAGATCAGTTTAGGTCAGGAATAGATTAATCTCAGCCTACCCAATGCATCTCCACGTTTCAAGTCCACTCTCAAAGGGAATACAAGTCAGCTAAACCTACACAGAACCATACTCTACATCCATCCATCCATCCATCCATCCATCCATCCATCCATCCATCCATCCATCCATCCATCCATCCATCCCTCCCTCCCTCCATCCATCCATCCATCCCTCCCTCCCTCCATCCATCCATCCCTCCATCCATCCATCCATCCATCCATCCATCCATCCATCCATCCATCCATCCATCCCTCCATCCATCCATCCATCCATCCATCCATCCATCCATCCATCCATCCATCCATCCACCCATCCATCCATCCATCCATCCCCATCCAGTGAAGGGACTGAAAGGGGACGGTCGCAGTGTGGCTGTCTCAGTCTCCATACATGGGGCACACGTTTGTCTCTTTTGGGGGATGTAGCTGAGGAGTGGAGAGGGCAGTGGGTTTTTCAGGTGGCACTGCCCTGCCCTGCTTGGTGAGCGTGTCCATTGCTCACACGCTGTCGAATGCTTTGGAAAAGGCTCATTTGTGGCTGGCCTGTCACGAAGCCAAGAGGGAGTTGTGATACAATATTACGTCTTTGGAGATTGTGCAATTTATGATCTTTGTTCAAGCCTGTGCCTAAAGGCACGATTTAGCCCATATATTGTACATAAAGAGTTCAAAGGAAAGTACATGCAAGTGCAGTGCTCAATTCATCTGACTTTGCCTCCACTGCAGCTGCATTGTGCATTACTGAAAGTAAATAATGTTACAGACTTATCTCACATCTATTTGCATTATATTCCACATAAAATGGCCTATAAAAAATGCAGTTAATGAATAAAATATAGGGTTTAGATTTAAAAAAAAAAATCTTCTCTATTGCTGTTCAACAAGTGTTGAGATTTCTCTGTGTTTTTTGAGGGGAGTTTTGACTTTTTAGTGAATCAATGTCCTTTTCTATGGGCTGTGCGTAGTCCTGAGCTGACCTTGGTGCTGAACACTGGCGTGGTCCTCCCTGGTCCACATTACCACATCCCTGGAATTCCCAATTGCAAGAGATAGCTGCGAGTTTCTGAGGATAAATAACATGTTGGGATATCTTACTCTTATTAGATGATTAATATAGAGCCAGTTTCAAATTGTTACAGCAATTTTTGAGGGAGGGTGATGAAAAGAGGTCCAAACCAGCAATCCATACAGGAAAATCACCAATTCCTGACATGCTGATTTGGATCTATGGATATGGAAATTTTATGAATGAAATGAAAAAGTATGAATTTAATGATAATTTTATCCACTTTTAATCCTCAGAGGAATGGAAATATAGTTTTAAGGCTATGGCCTGTGCCACCAACACTGTCATATTCAGTTGTTTCATGATTTATCCCATATAGGAGGGACAGAAACCCGTATTTTCAGAACTGACTAAAAACCAAAATATGTACTTTTACACAGTGTAGAAATTGCCTCCTCACTGATTATTCTCTCAAAAGACCATCACAACTTCAAGTGAAAAGGCATGAGAGATTGTGAAGAATGCTCATAGAATGTGGGAAGCGATAAGAGAAAATCCTGCAGGGATTACAGTTGAGTGCTACTGCTTTTTTGACATCACTCTTCTCACTTTATTTTATGTTGGCTGGTGAAAAAATGGTCATCCCTGTTTCAAATGATATGCTCTGTGGTGAAAAATGTTAGAAGCTGCAAAGATCTTATTTTAACAAGTGAGAAGAGAAATACATGTTGTGTGTGATGTTAAGTAATGTCTGTAAAGCTTCCCTTAAAAATTTGTTTAGAGCTCAAACTAGGAATTTCAATTGCAAATACAGAAATTCGTCCCAAGGAGTGGTGCTGGTTATCAACAACTGGTTCACTTTTGTATTTTTTTGTACAAAATGAACCTGATTTACTGTTTCTCACTTTACCAAAGTTATTCTTGCAGTCTAGAAGAGTGGATAATTTATAGGCTTCTAAGCTTTTCCAGCGTTGGCCAAGTGGAATTTTCTATTGTGCTTCAGTGTTTCTGCCTGAAGGTCAAAAAACATATATTTGGGACATCTGTAGAAATATTGGTAAATAATTGATGGATGTGGACGTGTATTTTATTTGTAGGGGTTACATAAACAGATCACAGGATCACAGAATGATTCAGGCTGGCAGGGATCACTGAAGATCATCCAGCCCAGCACAAAGGTTCTTTGCAAGGAAGAGTTTCTAGTTTCTCAGAGGATGCTGTGGTTGGAAAATAAACTGAACTGTGAAGCTGTATCTTGTTATTGCAGAAACAGGGGTACAGCATGATTACACTTCGTTCTGTCAAATACCTTAAGAAGAGCTCTTATATTCCTGTGGCATGAGTGTCAGTGAAATAAAAACCTCAATGCTGGGGCTTTCACTGCTTTTGGAGTAGTGCTTGTGTATCATCAGTTTAGGGTCGAATTCTCCATCCCTCTCTCACGGAGCAGTGCCTTGCTGTGTGGATAATCACAGCAGTGGTCGACAGGAACGGGTCTGATGTAGTGCCCTGAGCCCTACTGGCAGGATCTGCCATTTGCATTAATTGCACCCTGATCCTCACTCTGGAAATAGCTGTGCATGCTGTCACAGGGACTCACAAACTGCGTCAGTGACATCTTCACCAACTGCTAACGTTCCCTATCCACTGGATCAGAAATGTGTATTGATAGAAAGCCCTCGAGTCCCGGCCCTGGTGCAGTTGGAATGATGCATTTAATCATTCATCACCTACACTGATAAATCCCGGCTTAATGATTTTAATAATAGCTCAGCATTGCACTGAGTGGTTTTTGTTTGGAAAACTCTGTGTTGGAATAATCACTTCAGACCTATGCAGAGCAGCTCTGGCACTACAGACTCCTCACTGGCTACGGTGTGGCTCCAGCCTCTTGCCCAGGGAAGCAGCTTTTTATCCCTGGCATCCCAACACTGGGTAGTCTCTTCGCTCTTCCCCTCCCAGGAGCTCTACAAATCCACTAACAAAAGATAGAAATACCAACAGAAAACATATTTAAATTCTCAGCCCTTCACCATTTCACTGTTTCCCCCTTACTGTAATTCCTGGGCTTGGACAGGGTTTTATACAACTCAGTTGCATAACAACCTTTCAGTGAACCATTAAATTGCTTACACGTACAACAAATTTCTGTGACAGATGATAAAAATAAAAATTGAAAAAAGGCCTTATTGAGAAAATGAAAGGAGCTTATTGTCACATTTAAAACCCCCAAATATCCTAATTAAGATGGATCAAGTGATAGTAGTACATGAATTTTCTAGCTTTTGAGTATAATTCTTAGGATATTTTAAAGATACTTCCAGGAATATATTGGAATCTCTGGTCTCTCTCTTTCTACTAAATATAACATTAACTCCAAATCAGCAAAGGTTACAAATGTTAATTACTGCAGTAGTAACAAAGTATTCCAAGCATGTTAAGTGTATTCAAATGAAAAAGACTTTAAAATAAGACACATTTCTTTGAGTTCATGACAAGAAAACAAATGTCTCATTCTACAGTATTTCTAAATCTAAAGTTTTTGCTTTAAAGAGTAGCTGTTTCCAGTTTTTATGAGCGTGCATCTGCTATAGGTATTCATGAAACCTGATAGAAAAACATCTCAAAACTGAGTCCAAACACAATTTATGAGTATTTAAGAAATACGGAATGTTGTAGTCCTAATTTCACCTAATTTAAAACCTGTTAAGAAGGATTCCTCAAATGCCAATTTTTCTTCACTGTGAGGGTCTCAAAGAGTCTTCTGATTCTATTTGAAGAGTTCTAAAATTAGCACTCAGCATTCTGATGCACAGAAAGATTTTCTCATTATCTTTCTTTTCCTTGGGAAAGAGGAATCAAAAGCAAAACACCTTGGATTTTCAAGAGGTGACCTACCCAATTTTTACCCAGTGACCCCTTCCTCAATGAGGAAACAAGATTTTCAATATCCACCTATGCTTTGTGTGCCAAGTTTGTGCTCTGTCACTGCCCAAGCCATTACCTGGTAACTTGGACAATTTAATCTCTTTTTACTGAAAGACTTTTTAAGAAGTTGCACAATAAAGCATTGGAAGATGGAATGTTGCCCAGCTTCAGTGAAAGGAGTCTCAATATATTACCAGCAAACTCTTGTATTTTAGCTATAATCCAAAGAGCTATGAATCTCATAAATAAGTGACTGTCTTCTAGCACAGAAATACACTGGCAGCTGAAATGTAAACTATTATCCAAAACTATTGCCACATGCACAGAATTTGAAGGATGAAACATGAAGGATGCTTTGCAAAGTTCACATACTCGGAGCATGTTTGCTAAGAAAAACTTGACTAAAACGTGGTTTCCACTAAGAAATGGAGAATTCCATTCCATGGAGAGTACAAAGTGTATGAATGCAGCTCAGATTAAAAAAAAATCTTATTAAGAAGGCCTGTGTTCACTGTGGGGATTATTTATTCCTGCAGTGTAAGTAGCCAGAGGTGCTTCATATATGGAAGTGTAAAAATGAAAGTTCTGAGTCGCATGCAAAAAGGGAAGATTGAATCTGTTAAGGAGGAAGAGTTTTATTCATGGCATTGAAAAACCTGAAGTTAAGCTGTTCTAAGGTTTTGGGGAATTTTGCCCATCAGCAAGAGTACAAAGCAGAAGCTTCCTCATTATGTTTATTCCTTTGTTAGTCCTGCATCCAAAGTTTCCTCTTGCCTTGGTTGCTGCAGCCTCAGGAGCAACGTGTGACACAGCTCCTGCATTTGGTAACTTCTCTGGGCCTGAACAGTGATGATTCACAGAAACTTTGGCACCAGGAAAGAGCTGTTTATTTTTCACTTGCATTTAAGAAGCTTTTGCCAGATTTTCAAACTTGTGTGCCTAAATTTCAAGTATTTAGGAGCTTAGCAAACACGGGTTTAAAACTCAAAGAAGCCTGTTTGGCATAAGGCATCTCCCTGACAGATGAATCCTATTAACCTTGTGAAGACTAAGTCCGTATGTTTAAGCACATGTTTGGGAACTTTGCTTTAAGAATCTTTAATTTTTAAAGAGATTTTGCTTAATATTTGTATTTACATTTGAAGTTAGGCCTTTGGTTGTCTTAGCTTTTTCCAGAACTTCAGTCAGTAGAAGGGATGACATCTGTGCACAGATGGACATTGTATTTTTTTTTTAATTAACTGATCACTTCAATACAACCAAGAAATCAGGCTTTTAGATACAAAGATGTTTGTCCTTTGCTTTGTTTGTCTTTATCTTCCACTTTTCCCAATACGAAATTTTTGGCCTAGGTTATGCCACTGACATTAATTAAAAGACTCCCAACTATAAGTTGTTGAAGCAGTACTTCATTAAACTTGTTCCCTAAAATATCCCTTAGGCAATAAACAATGGGCTGTCCACTGAAGTCCTATTTATGACTGAAAGCCTCTGTTTTACATATGTTCATTGAATTAGACCAAATCAATTTTATATTATCCACATGATTAGTACACTTTTTTTTTCAGAAGAAGCAATTTACCTGAGCTGCAGTGGATCCTTTAGTCACCGACTAAACTATTCTGGAAGATAAACGTGGGTGGTTGTAGATGATGCATAAGAAGTCTCAATAAGAGAAAAATTGTTAATATCTATTTCCTGGGGCAAAAAAAGACTGCGATTTACTTTAAATTTATAAGATTTTATGGAAAATGTGTTTAGATTTTCTCCCTGGGTTCTGGCAGTTCCCTAGTAGGAGGTTTGCTCAGGGCTCCAAGGTGGAATTTTTGCCAGAACACTGTTTCAGGAATTACATGATCTAGTATCTACAGAAACAGACAGTGCTCCGTTTACTTGAAAAATATTTTCCTTTAGAACTGAAAAATTGTAACTTTGGAATGTGGGTTTGATTTCCAGCATGTCAGTGTACTACAGATATAATACAATAGTGCTCATTAGTATTTTTGAGCAGTTGGTGAAGAGCTGAAGCATCCATGGAATGAAATTTCAACAAAGAACTGTGAACATTGATTAAAGTGTACAAGAATTCATGTACCAGTGGTTTTTGGCCAGTTCTGTACAGACACCTTGCAAGCAAAGACCTTCTAAACCACTTTGTTTTTCACTTGGATCTCATTTTCTGCATCATTGGCACAGAATACTTGCACAGAACAGTCATTGTGGTTTTAAGTCTGCTTTTGCCTTCGTGCAGGAAAGCCAGTGTTTTTAAATTTAGATGGTAATAATATGTTCCCACTGACAAAATAATGTAGAAAACCATTCTGAAATATGGCTCTCTGGAAGCTGAGAGCAATGCAGCTGTTCACTGAGTCCTCTCCTGTTTCTTTTAAATCCAGAGCATCTGCCTTCCAAAACACTTCAACATTAAGTCTCCCTAATGAAGGCATTTAGGATTGCAGGAAGGAAAGACTGTTTTCCTGCATTCTGGGAACTGTGGCTAAGACTGGGTGGGGAATAACATGAAATGTAAATATTCTAGAAAAAAATACTAAGGGAAGAGGCCAGAACAGGCTTTCATTACTGTAATTTGGGCTGGAATCTTTTCAAGCAGTGCTGGAGCAGTTTGCTGACAGTGCTACAAGACAAAATTGTCTTGGGAGAAAGGAATCACAGGTTTGATGTGGCAGCTGACCGAAAGTTACACCAGGGTTAGAGGCATTTTAATGGCCCAAACATCTCCGGTGTGTTTGTTTCTGGTGTTATACCAAGTCTAGAGCTCTGCTCCAGCATTTCCAATGAAAGGTACTGGTTAAACAGCAATTCCCAGCTTCTTCTGCCAGAGAGAAAAAGAGAAACTTCTGCCACAAAGAGAAGTTGACTTGCAGGTTTTTGTGTGGTTGTGCATTTGGAGAGCTGAGCCCGCCTGTGAGCACCGTTCTCTCGCCGCTGCGCGCAGCGCGCTGTCGGTGATCCCGGCGCCTGTCAGCGCACACACGATCCTCGTGGTTAGAACAGGAAACGCGTTCGTCTGTTTTACATAATATCCACAGACCTGGAGAGAGCCCAAAGGGTCCATCCCTGTGTTCCTGTGCAACTCGGAAAGAGAAAGTGAAGGAGTTTCAAGGGAGAGCAGTAACAGAGGGTGGAGGGAAATAACCTTTTTCTTCCTCGGGTTGAGCTGCTGCCTTCTGTGTGCTCCGAGCAACAGCAGCACTCGGAGGTGAGTAGCAAGGGATAAAAGAAATGAATAGAAAGATGGATAAGTCCTTCCTTCCTGCTGCAGATGGCATATTTCCTTAAACTGATCTATTTACTGGGAGTTTTAGCTGAGGTGAGTGGACATTAAAGCTTCAGATGATTTAAAAATACTTCTGAGATTCTATATTGAGGGAATGCTGCGAGCTTTTAACATGAAGGAATTAGGGCTCCTCGGATATTTTGCTTGTGATAAAACATGTAAGAATGTGTTATCTCTGTGATCATTAGGAAGAGAGGAAAAAAATTCTATTGGCTCTCTTTTACCTAGGCAAGTAGGATTGTTCTTTCATACTTTGGGCTCTGAAAATCATCCATTTCATAACCAGGAAAGCGTTCCTCCCAAACTGGGAACCAGGGATGGTGCTGGCAGACCAACTGCATAACAGTTACACGTGCCTATTTCAGGATCAATAGATACACTTTTCCAATAGGGAGAGGGATTTATGTTTGCAGTTACGTTGCAGAGAAGCTGGAGGGAATGGGGGCAGGAAACAAGGGATTTCTCTCACGGCAAGTCCCATAATAGTTTTGAGTTTAGGCGTGTGTTGGATAGCTCATTTCTTTCCTCTTGGAACTGATGAGAAAAAGAGTTTTGCTAAAAAAATCCAACAGGGCAAGAAAATCTATGTCTGTGAAACCTCTAAATCTGGTCAGGTAATCTAACAGTTGTCCAGCAAGCCTCTGACTGCATTTTGCTGTAGTTTGAAGGTGCAGAATATTTGTATGCTGCCTAGTACTTTCGATATCGATGTGATTCATAGTCAAACAACAGCTGAAGAAATCAGAAAAGAAACCATATTATTTTATAGAATAAGAACTTTTTCAGTAATGTCTATGAACGAACGTATAGAAACATTCAGGAAATTCTTTTTGTTTTTCCTCCTATAAATTTGGATCTGCATTATGATTAAAATAAAGTGCCTGGTGAAATTAAATTCACATACTTAAAAAGGATCCATCAATTCCCTTCCTCTCTCACTCTTCCTACACATTATTCATCTGGTATGTGAAAAGCTGTTCTGTGGCTTCCACACAAAAGCAAAGTAAAAAGAAAGCCAAAGATGTTTTAGTTAAAGAACAATTATTTTCGGGATCCTTCTAAAGCACAAAACAAAATGTTCTCCAGATACCGTGAAAATATATATGTAATTTCAGATAATCACATGTTACATACCAGAAAGCCGCTATGTTAAAAGCACATTATGAAGATTTTAAAGGCAGGCACTAAAAACTTAGGAAGTGCCAGAATTATGGTTGCCTCTGCAATCTTCACTTGGTTCCTTGTGCATATGCATTGTGATGCAGCCTTAAAGTGCACATCACACACATTTTTCTCCAGTAATCTGTGAGGGCAGAAGTTACTGATACATTCAGAAGCTTTTGTGTAGTGCCTGTCACCACAGTACCTGCTGCACAAAAGCTCTGAGCAGCGTGGGGCTGGAGCGTCCACCTCGCAGACTGAGGGGTATGCTGAGCATCAGAGAGAGATGCACTTAAAAGTGCTGATTTTGCCTGCCTCACGTGAGATGGGTGCACTGTGATTTTTCAGACCTATAAGATAAGGCAACACTTTACATGCTTAAAGAATAATGTTTTACTAAATTCTGTTGTGGATTCTCAACTGCCTGAAGATTTACACATCAGCTGTACCACGTTTCAATGATTTACCTCCCCCGCACCCCCCCACGGTCTGGCAGGGGTAGGAGACAGAACCCAGTTCTCCAGGGCCTTCTCCATCTTTTTTCCACAGTTCCCTGACCCATCCACAACTTCTGCAGCCAAGCCACCATACAGTTTCTCAGGGAATGACAATAGAATATTGCACACGATTACGTAGCTAACAGCAGGCATGTGAGAGCTCCAGTAGAGGCTTCAGAATATCAACTAAACCAGCCCCAGACCCTCTGCCACAGAGTTCAGCATCAGTGTTCTGTCTGCAGTTCTTCAGGCTGCAGAGGTCCTGCAGAGAGTGGCAGGGTGACAAACTGAGCCAGCAGGTGGGAATGAAGGTGGAACCTTTACCAGCACCCATCAGGTATTTCCTAGTAGAGAAACAATGTCTGAAATCTTGGATTCCATTTGGGGCTCTGGAGGACAGTGTGCTTTGAATTCAACTTTTTTCGTTCCCCTTAGATCTCTCCAGCTGAGTTTTGTCTCTCCTAAAATTTTGGCTCCAGATCTTTCTCTCTCACGTTTCTAATCCTACACTTTGCCATTCCGAGGCACAATTTTTCTTCTCTTAATTCTAAGTCTGGGACAGTTTTAGGACCTGCTTTGAAGGCAAAGCCAATTAAGAAGTTGTTCTGCCTTCAGCTATTTGTTTCCTTTCCCACTTGTATTCCATCATCCTGCACTCAGCTCCTTGTCCTCAGTTTTGTCCACTCAATGGTTTCTGAGGCAGTGTTGTGAAGTGCAGCATTGAAATAACCCAGATTAAGACAAATCTTTTACAAAAGAAGTTATATTATACACATTGAAGGGCTAAGGAGATTTTCAGTGTCTCTGTTTGAAGTGAGCCTAGAAAAAATATTTTAATCTCCACTGAAATGAACAATATGGGTTTTTTTTGCCACTGGATTTTTAGTATTAGTCAATAGATTGAATCTGTGATGTGTAATTTCTAGTAGTGGTAGCCTTCATACCATAATAATCTATAATGGCTGTGCTGTAAGCATTAAATGTTAGACAGAAGATCATGCTATGAATGCTGTATGATTATTGATATTATGATTTGGTAAATTATGCTTGATTAATTAATGGATCTCAAATCTTGTCCACCACCAAGCCCTTGTTACTGCTGGAAATCTGGCACTGTTTTGCAATTATAAAGCAACCCTGAGCTAACGGAATATGACTTATGTAGTTTTTAGTGGGTTGAAAAGGAGTTGATTTATTGTAGACCTCATGGGGTGTCATTATGGTATTTATTTCAGCACAATCTTAGTTAAAAGTGCCCAGTACAGCTTCAGACTTGTGTGACTGCAGCACTTTTCCTCAGTCTCCTGGTGGTGTTCGAGATGAACAAACCTCAGATGAGGACAAGTAAAGGGTTTCCAGCTCTGCATTAGTATTTCCCTGCTCTGTGGTTGTGACCTGAACTCTTAACAGGCTCGTGTGGTAAAGCAAGAGCAAAAAGCTGTTTGGAGAAAGTCATCTATTTTTACGCCTAAATGAACAATATGGGTTTTTTTCATTAAGGAAAACGAAAATTTTCCTTAATGAATGGCCATCAAATGAAATCTGATTAAGCACACAAAGTATGAAAATCCCAAAGGCCCACGTGGTGAATGGAATTAGATTCCTGTTTGATTTGTAGCAGTCACTTTACCTTTGCATTGCAGTTTGATTTCTCTGTTTCTAATCTCAGAGAGTGATGTCTAGGAGAGGTAACTTTGCATGGTAGGATGTTTTCCATCCATTTTTTGCACTTTACAATAAAGACTCTCACTAAAGCAGCTGTAGGGAACCTAACAGGGAAACTTCTTAAAATAAATGAGATGAATGACTGATCTGATTTACACATTTCCTACTGTGACCTGAGAACTTTCTCATTGCTTCCAGACATTGAAAAAGAAAAATTCTATTTGAACATAACATTTTTTAAAGTTAGGGATTTTTTCATGGCACAAGAAATTTTGTTAATATTTCTGATGTTTATGAAAGCACTTCCGTTTGATTTATATTGTTTAACTTTGTACTGGAGAGTCCTGTGGCAGATCCTCAGTTGATATAATCAGTAATAGATCAACTGATTTCATAAGAGCTGGAACAATTTATAGCACTGATAATGGATTTGCCCTTGAAAAATTACATTTGAAAGTGCTTAGTTCTCTGTGGTTAGGAAACTGGACTAAGGAAAGGATCTGTTCTTTATTCAGTTCTTCAAAACTTTGGAAAATTCATTAAAATCTGTGCTGTAGTCTGTCTGTAAAGCTGGACTCACCTCCTTTAGAGTATTTAAATTGCAGTCTCTTCAGAAAAAAACATTCTGATTTATCAATTATTTTCTTGGTTGTTTTTCCATCTTATTTCTCAGAATTGCTTCATGGCTCCAAAAATACTCTAAACCTGCCCTGCAGCTTTCACAACAATATTTTTTTTGAATTCTAAGAGCCAAGTTGCAAAACAAAAAACCCCAAAATTCTTACTCGGCAGGACTGTAGAGCCCAGCACTGGGATGAGCCTGAGCCATTTACAAATAGGGGCTGGTCTGCTCTCAGTAGGGATCACACAATAATCGTGTTATGACAGAGATCTAAAACAAGAATGAAGATGTCAGAGCTACCTAGCAGCAAATGTAAATTTAATCTTAAGATAAAAGCATATCAAATATACCCAAGTGGCTTATTGCCAGAGATGCTAATTAGAAGAAGCTGTAGTGTGCAAAGCCATTTGTTCCAAATGGCTCTTCAGGGACCAGGTTAAGGAGGAGTTTCCCCTGTGTGGTTTGGTCTTGTTTACAGAGGTTGTTAATATTTGCAAAACTGTCTCGGTGAAAAATATATGTCAAGTGAATAGAAGAGACTTAAATGGGACTTTGGAATTTTCAATTTTCAATGGAAAAAAAAAAGATTATAAGGAAAAGCTGTGAATTTCAGAGTAGTAATAAGTATTCCCCTTGTATAGCCTGGATCACTCTCTTTTCAGGACAAGAGGGATAAATAACTCTGGGCACAGTGAACACCTGCTGTGTCAAACAGCAGTTTTAGGACCCACAGGACGTGAAGTCTGAACTTCATCTGGAGTGGTGCTCAGGGCTCAGTTCAAAAGGGTTGAAGGTCTAAGAGCCAAAATCCAATTCTATTTTGGGGGGATAGGAGGCCCAGTGCATCCAGGTGCTTAATTTCTAGAAAAGGGACCATGTAAAAATGAGGTGACCGGGAAAAAGAGAAAACCCTAAAATAAACAGTCCGAAAAGCAAGATGCCTGCAAGGTGCTTGTAAGTTGATTAAAACAAGCTGTGTTTGAAACCCAGGTGAAAAATATGCCCATAACTCAAGATAAAACTGTCACAAAATACAATGAGTGGCAGTGGAAAAATTAAGAGGTATCACGGGGAAAAGGTTGGTATTCAAAAATTAAAGTTTGCCAGGATGAATGGAGCAGGAGTCACGTTGGAAACTCCGGGCGTGTTTCTCATTGCCCCCTCCCCAGCACTGACACGGTGCTGCTGTCACAGAGAAGGATCCTCCTGCCACAGCAGCTGCCAGGAATGTCCTCTCTGTTAAACACACATCCATCCATTATCCCGAGACTCCGGTGGACACTGCAAGTGGTAATCATACCTTTCAAAGTAAATTAAGTTTCTTGTATCCCTTTTACTCAAAGAGGATAAATGAAGCCCAGAGGGAAGGAAAAGGTTGCTCAAGGCCACCAGGCAAGTCAGTGGTAGGACTGTACAAAGAAAAAATCAACAGATCTTGCAGGTTTGGGATATCTTGGCCCATGCACAAGACAGTCTTTAGGAAAAGTGACACAAAAAAACGTAAATAGTGTCCAATTCATGGATATCTGCCTGAAAAAAACCACACTGAAGTATATAATACCATAAAACTTGGGGTTGAATCCTGAGCTGACAACACTATCTGTGTGAGAAGCTCTCTAATGTAATACCTAATTAATCATGAATTTGCTATTGTGCAGCAAGTGTATCAGTGTATAAACAGTGTACATACATCCCTGGCTGCGTGACAGGATTACTGCTGTGAAATCTTTGCAAATCTTTGAAATCCTGCAAAAGGAGGCATCATCAGGCAGCAGAGACAGGGATGACAAAGAGGGGAGGAGCCTGGGGAGAGACAGAAATACGAGACTGGCCCTATTAACAGAAAGCTGAATTTTAACCTGCAAGTACAGGTTTGAAAACTGCAAATGGGATATTCCATGATTTAAATACGTGGTACCACAACCCCGCCTCTAACTGTGCTACCTTCAAAGATGTTTTAGTTTTAATAGATTATGTGACATTTAAAAATCCAAGTGTGGAGAGAGTTGCTAATATATTTAGACTGGGGAGCTTCATTTTGGTCATCTCTGCCTCCAGCTTCCTCTTAAAACATTTAATGGAGCTTCATTCCTCTTGGCTTCTCTAAAGTGGGGACTTTAATTTATTTATGCTGATGAGGAACTTTTCAATATCCTCTTCCCCTCCTGTCACCATTACAGAGCAGGGAGCAACAATTTTTAAAGGAAACTGGTTTTTTATCTAGAACATGCAAAATTAAAAAGATACTGGAAAATGCAGCATAATTCAGGCTCACAGCACTCTCGAGACCTAGTTAAAGAATACCTGTTAATGGATTAATTTTTCATGCTCCACATATGCAGAGAAATGTATTTCAGGGGATATATAGGCCTACAATATAAAATCAATTTCAGAGGTAATGTGATGAAATGGCAGAAGCTGATGAAAGCACTGATCTGTTTGAATATCCCATGATTTGTTAATTGCACAGAAAATGCCTGACTTCCCCCCTCGTGCAGTGGTTGAAGAGGAAAATGCCACATGTGACGAATCTGACAGTTACTGGAATACTTAATGCAGCCAGCCCTCCCTCAGCCTTCTGCTCCTGGTTCATCTATTTTATGTAATTTGGCTACCAAGTATTACTTTAAAGCAAAGGTCAGGACTATTACACATGAAGGATGGGGTCTCTCCATCCTGTCTTTTGTTGAGGCTGCTTGTCCTGACTTTCTCCAGCTTTGTGCACCAAATTCCTTCAGATTTATTCCCTGGTCCTTCCTTGTTCTTTAATTCTTTCTACAGAAAGTTCATCTCCCTCCCCAAGAATCTCAGGATTTTCTTAGAAGTCATGTAACTTACATTAAACCATGGGCTATTGAGCCCTTATGACTCACTTTACCAAGCTCTGCTGAATAACCACGTGGGCCAGAAAATTTAATTAATTTCTATTGCCTATCTGCAAAATCTATTAATGCTCTTCAAGAATAAATAAGCTCTGTCACTCACAGAAAACTGAGCAATCAGATCCTGATGTTATTTTTGCAGCACTCTACTTTTTTGCCAAAATTAGATCTCAGTCTCTTGCAGGATTACCCCGGGATGATCAGCAGGCACCACTACCTAGGCAGCACTTGGCAAGATGGACAAATACATCCGAGTATCAGAAACTTCCAGAGTGCAAATTTCTGATTTTCACTTTTGGGGAATAAGCCTTGGAATTGGATCCACATGCACTCTACTGGTTTGAAAACCAGAGGGCCAAGGAGATCCTTCCCATTCCCTTGCCCCTCTCCCACCCTAAAAAAAAAAAAAAAGAGGGGGCATATCTGCAGTTTTCAAGGGGATGTTGTAATTCACACACCTGGCAATGGTAACAAAGCCAAAGGACTGTTCCTCTCCCCGTGTCCTCAGGCCAAAAGTTTTCTCCCTTGTTTTCAGTGCCAGAGAAATAAAACTGGGCGTATTTTATGGCACAAACACAGTGGCCCATGGAGACTTTCCCTGGCATGTTACACCTGCCCTGCCACTGGAAGCCAGCTAAAAATATTGCCCAAAGTAGAGAAAAACAGCAGGATCCTCGCACCTCCCTTTTGAGAGAATGAGGACTTTTCCCAGGTTTTTTTATTTGTCTCTGGAAGATGAAAGATAGGTGATAGTTCCTTTTCAATACAGGCTATAACAATCATCTGCAAGGTGATAAACACAATAATCCAGAGAAATTAGCACAGAGAAACCCAATTAAAATGGGACAGCAACTGCAGTGATCTGCAAATCCAGAGGAGGCAATTTAAACCAAATGACACATCAGATTATTTTCTTCTGAGCATAAAATTGCACAGCAACTTCCCAAATACTGTTATC
Source organism: Machaerirhynchus nigripectus (assembly GCA_013397975.1). Lineage (NCBI taxonomy): Eukaryota > Metazoa > Chordata > Aves > Passeriformes > Dicruridae > Machaerirhynchus > Machaerirhynchus nigripectus. Next base: position 105,790 of record VZRQ01006125.1, on the reverse strand, counting down.
AATGCCAGTTACTGTTAGCTGCACATGTATCAAGACACAAATATATCTGTTATTCCATAACTGCTGAAACACTGTTTGGTGTTTATCCCACTGGGCTGCTTTTTTTTTTTGGAGTAGTTCATGATTCCTTATTCAGAATTCATAATAGAAAGTGACACACCCCTGAATAACATTTAGATTTTTATGGATCATCTACAGATAGGGGGCTAATTCAGAAATTCCCCGCAGTTCATCTGTATCCTGGTCTACATAGTTCTCACTTCTCTCTCAGTAGGGAATGGAGCTGGATTCATAAGCAAACTGTGAAACAGCTCTTCCCCCACTCTGAAAGAAAGAGCCCAGTTTGAGAGGGGAGAAAAATCCCAGGAAATTTGCATTGAACATTGCTGAAGATTCAAAACAGCATTTCAAAGACGCTTGTGAAATTCTTCAAGTGAAATATTGAACAGGGGTCTAAAAATGAACTCTGGTTTTTCAAAGTAAACAGCATAGAAAGAAAAAGAGAAGGGAACTGTTTACTTTTCATATTTCTGCTCATTAAAAGAATGATTAAGTTGATAAGGTGAGATAGGGAGACCAGGTGTCATGTATTTCACTGAGGAAAGCCAGTCAGCATCAGATTGGAGTTCAAACTGAAGTCCCCTGCAGCTGTGCATCCTGGTAGGGCTTGGTTTCATTAAATGTCATGCTAGAAACTATTGCTTTGCTGTGCTTCTAGGAAGTAGCTGCTGGTGCCATCCCAGCTGTGCCTCAACCCTCAACCCTCATTAGCCTCTGCTCTCATTTTCTACAAAGATTAATCTCTTTTGAGAAGAATCATGGCAAGAAATTCTGCGTGTGCAGCGAGGTCTCACTGTGGAAATTGTGAGCCCCGTGCAGTCGTCCTCCTGTTTGCACGGCCAGCGAGGGCACGGTGTCAAGGAGGGGATGATTAACTGAGCCTGCAGGAAGGCGTGGATTGGCAATCCCTGCCTTTGCTGGTGGAGCTGAGTGCTTCCACATCAGAACAGCCCAAACCCACAGCCATTATGTGATTCATACCTCCAGCTGTGGCAGCTACAGCTCAAATTAGGCCTAAATATGCACATGCTTCGTGTACAGCTGCACACTGCAAGCACTGAAAATATTTTTCTGTGGCGGTCAGTGCAGTCATTCTGCACAGCATTCAGGTTTGGTAAAAAAAAACCAGTTATGTTATCCATTTGTGCACCCTCAGACCTCACAACCTCTGAATTCTACCGTGTTCAGAGTGAGATAAGGTATCATATCACAGGACAGCTCTGGGGAACTTCCTCAGCCTGTGACCTGACAGAATTTGCTGGGCTAAAGGATTTAGCTAAAGAAGCTAAAAGGCAGAGTTCTGGAACAATATTCAGAGGTGAAGTTTCTCCTTCCAGCACTGGATCAACCTGACTCGGGTCCTGCCACACATTTTAGCTTTCCTCCCTTGTAAAGGACTTGGGTATATAATTACAAAACACGATTATGTAAGACTCAGCTGTTCTGTTGAAGTAACAACTGGAAAACGTGGCACTAATACTTGATACTCAGCTACTTCAGGGGGGGTTTTTATTCTTAATGACTGTAGAGTGCCCAGGTTAGTTTGTAGAACAAGATGTTGAGGACCACTTTAATGAAGAAGTTGTGTGCCTCAAGTGGCTTTACAGTTGCCATGGTAAAATTTATTTGCTGAGTGCCAAAGAGCATCATGGAAGAAGAGAGTTGTTTTCCTTCTTAAATGGTCAAAACATAAGTTAAACCTGCCTTTAGGCTGGCTTAGCATATCCTGAAGCCACCCTGGAACGCTTTCAACAAATACGAGAGTTTGAACAGGAACATTTGGTTTTTTTCAGCTGGCTTTGCCAGTTTTGGCTTGGGAGATGTCAAAGCATTTCACTTTTAATGTTGCCTAAATACAAAGTAGCACTGCCCTTCTCCCCTTGCCCTCCTGCCAGCTCTGGGGGCCAGGGGTGGGGAAACAAAAAAAAAAGAGGAAACGAATCAGAGGAAACAAATAGCAGGAGAGATGAGGAGACCCAAAGAAGCCTTTAATGGGAACTGCAGTTAACTCTTGTTTACAGCCCTTTCACTGTGCATTTAGGCACTGGAGCATTATAAATATGAACGTGTAAGACAGCACTGTAACAGATGCCAAAACATAACTTCTAACTCATGCCTTGTCTTGTTTCATTTGAAAGTCATCATGCACGCTCCTCGGATGAATGAGGTGCATTATTGAGGAGGGGCTGGGGACAGCCTGGCTGAGCGAGGCAGGCTGGGCACTGCCTTCTGCTGGGGTGGGTTTGCAGGATCTCTGGTGCTGACTGTGCCACCCCAAAATCAAGCTCCCAAACCCTCTCTCACTCTGACCACCACGAGAAGCAGCTGGTTTGTAATCAAATCCATATTATCAGCAGGCTCCTTGATGTTTTTTTTTTTAGATTTTCAACATGTAGTTACGTAATACAACGTGTAACACTGCGTGCATTCTTATACATGGTATAGATACAACATACGGACACAGACTGCAGAATAGCTGCTGAATTTGAGGTGCACAAGCCAAAAGCCCAAAGCCAAAACCCAAGAAGAGCAAGCATGAGGGAAGGGCGTCTGTTTTGCCCTGAAAACAGAGCTGTTCTGCGTCCCCCTTGCTGGCTGCTGGCTCATGCCCTGCGAAAATCCTCTCCTTGCTGTTCTTGTGGCAGGAGCTGCTGCTGAGAGTTGAGGTCACTGAGCAGAAGGATGTGCACAGGGGCTGGAGCCACCATGTGACGTCTCGTTTTTGCCACCCTGAGCTCAGGGCTGGGGCACAGGCAGAGAGGTTCCATTCATTTCCCAACACCTTCTGGCACCGCCAGGCTCTGCCGGTGTAGGGGAGGCTGATGTTGGCACCAGATCTGTGCACGAGGGCTTCGAACAGCAGGACAGGTTTCCTGCAGATCAGGCACAGGCAAATGACCATATTTCTGTCAAATCAGCCTGAGCTGTGATACAGTTTATGCCAGCTCTGTGCTTTTGTGCCAGATTGATGCCAGCTGGGGGATGACAGACAATTCTTGATACAGCATAAAGTGCAAGTGGTGCAGAGAAATGATAACCTGATCCAGCAAAAAGCTTGCAGGAACAGTGTGGACTAATCAATGTATTTTAAACAATTTGAGAAGTCAGAAGGAATTTCTACTGGATCTGCACTTTGTGCCATTGGGACCACAGTAATTTTGATCTGTTACTGAATACCCTAAAACTTGATTTATTGGATACTGGCCCGAGAGTTTGTAAACCAAGACCTGCTTGGCATGTCTGTATCTTCTGAGGGAAGAGGATACATCTTCTTGTGGAAGAAGAGTTGTGTTAGGGGGTCTGAGCTGCTGTATCTGATTCCATGCCATGCAAACATCATGGAAATATATAATTCCTCCCATCCAGCACCCTGCTAATGGGGAGTGCTGCTTAGCTCTCCATTTTAGACTCACAGCCATGCAAATGCTGCAGAGATAGACTTGGGTTTGGGTTGCTCAGAGACCTCTAGCACAGTGTTCACTTTACAAATATTTTGCCTGCATTTCCTTATTAAACCAAGAACAAAATCCAGAGAAGTATTTGATTTTCAGCTTTAAGCCTTCTATTCAGGTTTTACTGAGTTTATTGTGAATCACGTGTTTCGGACAACGTACCCGTATGTTTTTGTGACTATGATCTCTGCAGCATCCCCCCAGCAATGCACAAGACACATAACTCTCATAACTCTGGAGTGAATCCCTAGAACAGCACCTGGGTGCAGGGTCAGCATGTGAAGAAAATGACCAAGTGCCAGCACATGTCAAGGAAGTGAAGCCAAATGGATCAGGTGCCTGGAAGCAGGATATGAGCTATTCAGTGTAAAATGTCCCTTCAAACTCCTGGGGAGGTGTTCTGTTTGCTGACTTACTGTGACAGGAGTTCTCATCCTTTGCCCACACGAAATGTCATCGCAGCTCTGGTATCAATTTCCTACCTCTGCAGGGAGATCATGGGGACAGAACACCTGCTCTGCTGATCTTGGGGCATCTGGGTCAGGCTCAGGCTTGGCTGAGCAGCACCTGGGGAGGTTCTGCTGCTGCATTAGCTCTGCCTGGTTTGGGGCATGAAGGAAAACCTGTGGTTTTCAGGGCTGTCAGTCTGGGATCCTCCAGTTTGCTTCCCCCAGCACTAAGGGACAAGCTGGGTGGGATTCTAGCAGGGGTGTAGCCATGGGATGCAGCTGTGTGGAGAAATGATGCCTTGTCTATCATCCTGCCTTATTTCCAAATAAATGTGTGCCTTTTAAAGCCACTATCTGAACCCATCATCCAAGGGCTGTACTGATAGCCAGATGTCAGAATCATAATTTTTTGTTCTTCCAAGCTTTCCCCCAGTAGCTTTAAATAGAATACATTTTTCCACAGAGAAAGAATCTTCTATTAATAGCATTAGATCATTTCAGCACTTGAAAGGAAGAAATTAGTTGAGGGTTTTTATAGGGTTTTTTTTAATACTTTCTAAAATATTGTAAGTTCTTTTATTGTGCAGGCAAGAGTGTCCGCCTTCAGAGTTTTAATTACTAGGGAGAAAATAATTCTCTGGGCTCAAAAAACAAATATAGTGAATAAGATTATGTGAAATGACTTAAAATAAACATCTTCAAACAATCTGGCCCTATGTGTCAGTTCTCTCTCATGCTTTGATAATCTCGTTCCGTTGTTGAAATAGATTTACACAGATTGCAGAGGGGGCTTGCAGCTGATTGAAAAGACTTCTGCTTATCCAGTGCACTGGGTTGCCAATCAGAGGTGGTGTTCCGGGGGGCAGTCTGAATAAATTCCCCACTGTATTTTCTCATAACTGAGAAAATTCAGCCAGTTCCACTCCCGTGATCTCACATTCTAAGATCTCTCCTCATTCATTAAAGAAAATCAGAGGAAAACAAGCCGCAGGCTTCGCTGCCTTTTCCAAATAAACTTTGTTATCCTCTTATGTAAAACACTGGGATATTCCAAGTGGCAAAGATCTTTATACACAGCTTCACTTAAAAGCAAAAACATAAAACATGTTTTGTTCTGCAGTCACAGAAATTCCAGTCACTTACAGCAATGAATGGGCAGTGTCAAAGGAACACAGGGTATTTTTAGCTCTGCTTCATTACCCAATGTTGTAAACGAACCCTGAGTACTTGTAATGTCTAAAAGCTTTCTCGGAGAAGAAAGGCTTTTCCGGCATAGTGTTGATTAAAGCCAGGCTGTTCCTGTGCAGAGGCTCAGCAAACTGCTCTGAGCAGGGAGGGGAGGCTGCAGGACGAGCAGCCAGACCTGTGCAGAGGTGAAAGGACAGCACAAACAGGGGTGTGAAAGCAGAATGTGAATAGAGAAGGGGAAGGGCAGCACAGTGAGAAAGGGAAGAGTCTCGGCCAGGGAGATGTGATTTCAGTGTGACCAACTCCTTGCCTCACGTGCAGGAATTCAGGCCTGAAGCTCTGTGCTAGAGGCAGGTAAGCTCCAGCCAACAGGACTGAGCCAGGGCACTCTGAGGCATAATGATACAGGCCTATAAATGCTGTGGAGCTGATGGGCACATTTGATACCAAGAGCCTCTGTTAATGTTTCACATCTTTTTACTGTTGTGTGTTTGCTCTTTGAATCCATTTGACCCACCAGTGAATTTGGTTTGTGATTAAGTTGACCTGTCTTTCTTTTTCCTCTCACTGCACAAGATCCTTGCCCTGGTTTGCTGTGCTCTGCTCAGTCCAGACATGAACCAAAGGAAGAGGGGGCTGGCTTGTTCTCAGTAAATTATGGCATTTCAGAATGGAGGATGGTTTTGTGCCATGAGCTTCCCCCATTGTTTCTAAATATTTCCTGGGCAGCTTCAAACAGATTTGGTTTGGATGTAACTTTGAGTGTATAGGGAGGGACAGGCACTGGATGAATTTATTATCTTGGGATAGAGTGGCTCAGTGTGGCAAGCACTGCACACCCTCCCAGTTCTTATAAAAGCCTGTGGATTTCAGAGCTTCTTGGAACATCACAGGACCGAATCCAAATTATGCCTAGACCAGTGAAATTCAATACTATTATTGCACAAAACAATCCACAAAGTCAACAGCAGCCTGAAATCTCTGCAAACGCTGAAGAACAATTACATGAATTTCAACATGGAAATCCTCAGGTATCTTTGTTATTATTACACTCATAAATAATCTCTTTTTTGCAGCTAAGCTATTGTCACTTCCTCTATTAGTTCCCATGGAGGTTTTTAGCACCAGGAAGCTTTCAGAAGATTTTTGTGGCCTTTTAGTGGTATCCCCCAAAACACACAGAGGCTCCCTCCCGAGGAAGCAGTTATTACAATATTGTGGGGGGTTTTTGTTTCCAGCTCTCCATGACTCATGCAGGCAGCTGAGAACACACTTAAAATATGAGTGCTGAAAAGAAACTGAGAAGAGGGAGTAGTTATTCCACTTCTCTTTCTCTTGGAAGAACTAAAACATACATAAATTTAGGTCAGACAGGGTAAAAATATTCCATGCTGGTTTTCCTTCCAAGCTGTTTGGGCTTTGTGAGACATGAAAACAGGCCCAGGATATGGTTAAAATGAACAAGACTATTATTTACTTGTTTAACAAAAACCTCAGGCATTGAAACAGAAATTCAGTTCATATTCTGTGGTAGTTATAAAATGATAGTTTTGTCACAGATCTGGTTATCCCTTTTGTGTAAAAAGTAATAAATTAAGAATTAAGAAAATAAGAGAAGAAAACAAGAAAGTCAAATATCCTTGCTGATGAAAGGCAAATGTTAGAAAAGCACTCATTAGAGGTTTCTGTCTCAAAAACATGTCCTGAATGAAAATCAAGGGCTGGAGACATAGGAACTGTCTGGGATTGTTGGTTTAAAAAAATGTGAATTTAAAACTTTTGGCAAGTAAAATTAACAAAATTTGTCTGTGCAAGGAGAGAGCCTCCTGTCATGCTTTAGTTTGGGAAATGGTTGTTACACTTTGTTCTTTTGCATAAGCCCTGACCAGCGGAACTGAAGTGCAATCATGTGCTCCCTGGACACTTCTCAAAATTTTAGATTCTCCACCTTTTCTTCCTTCTTCCACCACTGCATTATAAATTTAGTCTGTAAACATAGAACAGGAGCAATCTTACCTGTTCGGACACAATGTGCATGGCAGGACTTGGATCAGCAGGGTCTGTACGTGGGCCACGGTGCAGAGAGGGTTTGCTAGCCCAGGGACACTGAAGCTGCTCCACGTCCACCCTGCTGGCCCCAACCACTGAGCTTTCCTGACAAAGCCATGGGAAAATGTTGAGTAGGAAAATCTTGTGCAACTCAGAGTTGCTCCATCCTCTCCGCTCTGACCCACAGGCTGGTCCAGGAGGAGCAGGACAACGCCTGATGCATCGGCCACGTGGTGACACTGAGGGGAACCTGCCAGCACTTAAAGGGAGCTGGGGGGAACCTTTACCATTAGGCTTCTAAAACATATATCTATAAAAAAGCCATTTCTCAGCAGTTACCATGTGCATTTTAGTTTAGCTCCTGGCATTCCATGTGCCAGCTTTGAATGTGTTTCTTCCTCTGTGTATTTCCATTTGAGGTGTAACCACTGCAGTCATTGTAATCATACTTGTCCAAACTATTGCCTAATATTCCTGGTGATTTTAACCATCTGCAGATGTATTGCTGAGGTTTGTTCTGTGTCTGTTGCAGTTGTTGGAAGCAGTGCAACCTCACCAACCCACAAGCTTTCTCCTTGAAAACAACTGGAATTTGAAATGGTCTTTAAGAGATATCCTTCCCGATCTTTCAAATGTAACCAATAAATGGTGATAGTGTCTTTCCTGACTTGTTTTTAGCACCAGTTCTCTGGTTTGCATGGAAGGAATGTTTTATGAACTGAAAAATGAATGCAAAGCTCAGTTTTTGGCACTGAACTGCAAGAAGACTCACGCCAGTTAATAAAACCAGTACACCTCTGGTTAAATGCAGAGTCCTTTCTCCACTAGATTCAGTGCACTATGAACCTTAGAAGAGAAGCTGAAAGAAACTCATCCATCTGTGCATGAAATTTGCTTTTTCTGTCACAGCCTCATTCTAGGACTCATTCTAGGAATTTTGAAATTGCCATTGTTAATATTAATTTATGCAAAGCAATTTCATTGATGCTAAAATGTGTTGCTGGAAGGCCCCAGGAAGGTGCCTGCCACTCTGGACAGAGGTATTTATAGTGGACAAATGCAGTGTAAGGACATGTCAGATAAGCTTTAATATGGGGTAAAATGCAATACAAGGGAACTTTCACTTCACCAAAAATTTAAGAGCCAACATCTTGATGAAAGCTGGTGACTTTTGGTGCTAACAAGTCATAGGAATTTGCATGTGTGATTAGGGGCTTTTGAATCTTGCAGTTTAGTAAGACAAATAATGATTTTTATCCTTCCTCTGGGAAGAAAACGCAGGCATCCTTAGTTTATTTGTGGAAGGATGGCTGGTTGGTTTGGTTGGTATTTTTATAATCAAGAAGAATCTTGTTTCCTTTGCACTTTGTAAGGAAAGAGCTCGCTCACTGTTGAGTTGGAGTCACAAGATCACACCACTGCTGCTTAACAAATGCAGCCAGAAGGTGTTGAGTCCTCAGCACCAGCTGCTCACAGACCCACTTCTAACACTGCATTTCTTGCTAATGCAGCCACAGCCAATAAATCACATTAGCAAGAGGAATTGCAGTCACTGCCATGGTTCTCCCTGCTTGGCTGCTCGGTGACACAGAGAGTTAATGGACAGACTTTGCTGTTCTCCTGCCAAATTCCCATTTTGCTGTTGCCATGTGGGACATTGTCTCTCTATTTTTCTGTTTCCTACACAGGCCAAGGATTACAACACAGTACTTTGTTTTTCCTAGTTCCTGTAATAGAAGGAGGAAAGAACCTGGAATGGAGTCATTCCAAGAGCTGCAGAGGAGATGGCTTCATATACTTAGAGTAATTTCCATGTTTATTCTTGCTCTGAAGATCCTGCCATTCCCATTAGGACTAGATTGTGGTCTTGGTTCAGGCAAACAGTGATAATCACTGCAGTAAATTGGATAAGCAATTACTTCTCTTGGCCCTCGACCAGTGCAGAATTGAATTTTAGAAGGCATGCTGCAGTTTGGTTAGATCAGTGCTTTAAAACCCTTATCTGAGCTTTGAGAAAGTTCCATGCTAAGGATGATGTTTAATGCAGGATTTAACAGGTGAGAAGTGCCCTTGCCCTTGGGGACTTGGTAGCATCTGACTGTGCTCTGTGTTTAAGCACAAATGTGTCTTTTCGAAGGTGCTGAGGGCTTGTGGTACCTTGCTTTGGGGGACTGCTGAGTATTTAGTATAATTGCCTGTTGAGAAGTACCAGTAGACAGTGGAATAAATGAATTTTTAAAAGCAATGTTCCTCTTAAAGGATTTCCTACATGTGTCTCATATTTACAGACTGTTACATCCAGCAGAGCAAACCATCCCTAGAAAGAATTTAACCATTCATTCAGGTGCAATGACCTCCCAAGAAGGGTTTCATTACAATTTACATACCAAGTGTATAAATCACTGCTAGCTTTAAAACAGTTTTACAAGGAGCCACATTGGATGCATAACCTCAGACAGAAGTTGAATTCGCTCACTGTGCCTGTTTTCTATCTACCTTTCCCTGCAGCTGTTCTGGTTTATGTCAGAGTTTTGTTGTCTAAGTATTCCCTCTCCCACATCTCTGTCCTGTGCTGTGGAGCAGGCCAGGAGTGAGCACCAGAGACTGGTGACTGATGTGTGTTTGTTGCCAGTGGGTGTGAGGAAAGCGAGAGTGTGAAGCAGCAGGAGTGATAAAGGAGAAAACAAAACAAAACAAAAGAAAAGGAGATGCTCTTGCATTTCACAGAGCACGAGGAGTGTTTTCCATCTGCAGCAGTGGCACTGAACAGTGAGAGAGCACCAACAGAGAGCTGTGATGTGCTCGAGCAAAGAAGGAAATTATGCATGGAGTTGCAGGGGCATGGAAGTGCATAGGACATGAGGATTTGATTAACTCTCGAAGAGACAAGTCTGGGATAGATACGAAGTGAGAGCTGATTCTATGTCTGACAGACACAGACTCCCCTAAACTGGAAGAACTCCAAACAAGTCAGTCCTGGGCCATGAATTCCAGAAAAAGCAGTGCATGGGTCCCTGCTGGCAAACATGGTGCCCTGGGTGTTCCACGTCCCTCCAAAGGCAGCTGCTGCCAGGGATAACTGCAGTGGAAGGGATTTGAAGGTGCCTCTTGGAGACAGCCCAGGGTGTGTTTCAGTCTGCAGACTCCCTGAGGATGCTATAAAAAACATCCTTTCAACAGGTTTGCAGCAAGGCTACAGCTAATTAAACCACCGCAGGTGATGAGAGGCTGGTCCTGCAGTGCAGACAGCAGCTTCACTGCTCTGAGTGCACGGCAAGCCTCATCCAAAACATCCTGTGCTTGCTGGGCCTGCTCCCTGTGTCCTGCAGCACAGCATCTCTCCAGGAGCCTGGGGGAAACTGCCCAGCCCTGGGGACTTGTAACGTGTGTGGCACAAACCCCTCGCAGCTGCAGGAGGGACAGACTTGGCACAGGCTGGCTCCCGGCCCTCTGCAGAGGCAGTGCCATCTGAATGGATTTTTATTTTATTTGAATGGATTTTTTGTGGCTCTGGGGAGATGCTGCTCTGCAGCCTGAGCCAGCTCTCACTGGGGGACAGGCTTGCAGACGGCAGCTTTCCCCTGTCCAAAGCAGACACTGCACAGGCCCAGGTAACTGAATTAGCACTGGTTGCACAGCCATCCTTCATCAGTCTCATTTTCTTATTGCTACTGAGCTCCTTCTTACCCAGGTAAGGCGTGTTGTGGGCTCCTTTATGCAAACACCGACAAACCTATTTTGTTAATGAACTGCTAATGTCACACCGTGCATTGTAAATCACAGCAAGTGGTGTTGGAACTTGACACAATGATCCAAAAGCATGAGAGGTTCCTGATTAATTTCTTTGCAGCCTGGCTCACTTGGTGGTAATGCTGGTAGGTGATATGTCAACTTTCCAAAGGAACATTTTCTGGAAGAAATCACAAATCTCAGGCATACAGAGCGTATTTTTATCTAAGAGATTTAGCTGGAGTTGCCACTTCCCTGCTCTCTTTCCTTTGATAAGCATAATCTGTTTTCCCATTCATGTCAGGAAAACCTCGTTTTAAAAGCCAAATACTTTGAAGGGAGGCTCAGCATGACAAAATGGAAATAAACTTCCCTGGCAAGCACAGCCCCCTCCTACCACCCACAAGTTATGTTTTGGGGTTTTTTAAAAATTTCCTTCAATTAGAGAAAAATGTTAAATCATAATTTAACATACTAAAGAGCAGTGGAAATTATAGAACCAGGACAAATGGCAAACCTTTGAGTCTGAAGTAAAAAGGGAAGCTCAGACTCTGAGGACCACACAGTAAACTTGCATTTTCATGCAGGGAAGTATAAAAACCTGATCAGGATTTATATCACCCAGCAAAAGGAAAAGTGATTGAGCCCAAGCACAGCCTTTACTGAGGGGAAGCTGAACCCAGAGCAGTTCCTGTACTCCCCTTTCTGCTATTTATCTTTGCATTTTCACCCTGCTTTCATGGATCTCCATGAGTCTGCAGCCTGCACAAATGCACTGTGCCAGATTTTCCCCCCAAGGTAACTCAGGGAATGACGTAGATGCCATGTGGATAAACCTGGCCCACTCGCCATCTGCTCCTTGTGAGGTTAAAACTCTCGGAGAGATGAAATCCACGGCGGGAAATCGTGAACATAAAGGGTTGCAGAAAGAGAGAAGAATTCAAGCCATTTTTTCCTTACACCGTTGACCATACAAACCCTAAAAATCTGGATAAGTAAATGCCTGAATTTGCACCTCAAACCTGTAATTTTCCCTACTTTATTTCAGTGTTTTTCTGGTGTAACAAATATGATGTGTCAGAGCAACAATCTATTTCACATAAAATACCAAAGCAGCTCATGATTACATTCAATAATTACTGCAGGTACCTTGCCTTTCTAAATAACTAAACTGTTGAGAACTAGGTGCTCTCTTTTACAGGGATTCTGTGTAAGGTTTTTCCAAACCAACCCAAACCAATACTGAAACATTCACACCTTCAAATACAAAGTCCTTCAAAAATTAAATCAATTTCAGGTTCTTAAAAAGCTTTTTTTCTGCTTTATAATTTTCATTTCTAATTTCTAACAGTCATTCAAAATTCCAAAAATCAAAATACTCTGTGTTCAGAAAGCTGAAATGGGAACTTCAATCTGGAACATTCCGCTGCAGTTCTCTTTCAAAGAGAGTCAAGAAAGAGAGCATGTCTGCAGAAATGCAGGTGACAGAAAACATTTTTAGAACAAGGAAGAGCTCCATCTCAGGAAACATCTAACTGGTACAATAAAAAAGCTCTTCAGTTTGAATTCTGCTTCTCTGGAACATAACAGAAGCATTCAAAGGCTCCCAGAGACAAGCAACTTACCCCTGTCCTGCATGTTCAGTCACTGTGGGCAGTTCCTTCTTTTTTAGGATGCTAAACTGAGGAAAATGGGATTGTTCCTGCTGGTGAGTCTGTTTCCCAGTGCTCAGGGTAATCCTTACTCTAAAACCAAGACCACCTTTCTGCCTTCCCTGCCCTGCAGGCTCCTCTCATGGGATGAGCAGGACCCTCAGCAAGGAGCACCTGGAGGGAAGTGCTGGCTCAGTTTGGGACTGACCAGGAGGGGACAGGAACCCTTTAAAAGCTGAGCTCCCCCAGTGTCGTCCTCCCTCACATCCTTTTTAGAGGCAGTCCTGAATTCCAGGCAGCACTGAAAGTTACTGGTGGTAAAGGCACCTCTATGCCAATAGCCAAAGAGGTCATTTTGATTCCACTCACTGTCTCCACCCTCTGCAGTGGACCAAAAGGAACCTTTTGTCCATTTTTAGCTCAATGTATGAGTTGCAAAGACAGATGCAATGACAGTAAAGGGGAAAACATGCAGAGCTGCATTACAAACCAATTCATCAGCAAACAGAGCACGCCTGCCTTACAAATTTGCCTGCAGCTCTTGTCTGCTGTGTTATTTTTAAACTGCCTGCAGGTTGCAGATTTTTCAGCAGTCCTTCTCCGACCAATGTTCACGCAGGATTTAGCAAGGCACAACTTTCATTACCATGAATTCAAGTTACCAAACTTCCTGGCACATTAAAATGCAGCATCCTTCATCTTCCCACAAACTTCTTGCTGCATTCACAGGAGGACATCCCATGTCTCCTGCGGCCTCCCTGCATGGCAAGGTCAGTGTAACTCAGCCCCGCATCCCTGATGTTCCCAGCTGCCATTCCTCAGCCTGTGGAACGCATCCTGCAGTTGCTGTGATCAGCAACCCAGGCATCCAGCTACAGACTCATCATGGAAAACCCGAGAAGATAAACCCAGCTCACTGAGCTCAGTGCCCAATTTCACAATGCTGTTACCACCCAGACACGATCACCTCAGTGCCAAACCCTGCTGCTGTACAGATGAGGGCTGTGGGCAGCTCAGGGCACTCTCCCATCACACACCCAGCACACCCCTCACAGAACTCCCAGCAAACCTGCCCCACTTCTGTGGGAGGCTGGCTGGGATGGAGGCAGGCTTTGAAATGTGTAAGTGGGAGAGCCTCTGTGTGCAGGAAACCTTCAAAACCATTGCACAATTCCCACAGAAAGGGCACTTGCAGGAAGAGTGCTCTATTTATGGCACCACAGTGTTTTAAAGAAGAAAGCAAGGCGGTGTTTTTCACCACAACTGCTGCTGATGTAAACAGAAGCTGCAGATGCTCAGACGTTCTGAGGGGTCAGACCCTGGAGCCAAATGTAATGAATATTATGGTTTGTTTGCTTCTTCTTTGTTGCCTGGTTGATTCTGCAGCCCAGAGCTGCACTGCAGAGCAGTGCCCGTCATTTTGGAACCTCTCCCCTCCTCTGACTGGGGATGTCTCAGACATTAACCTACTCACACTGGACCACTGTTAGGAGCTCTGGAAATTACCCCAGCAAGCATTGTAAGAGGAACATGCCCAGCATCATCAGCAGGGGCACGGCCACATTCGTTTCCACCCCTTTGGCACACACGGAGCAGGTAACTAGTGTGTGATACGTGAGGGATTTTTTGGGGCTGGAGCTCCAGCACAGAAGTCTTTGCCCTCAAAGGGGTACAGCAAGGAATTTAAAGTGGTTTTGGCATAAACAGCCAATAAGTTTCAGCCAGAGCAAAATCCTGTGGCCCCAAAGGGCTGACGATTTTCTGCTTGTGGGGCAGTGAGGGCCAAGCACGGGCTGGCCTCGCTGTGCTGGGGGTTAAACTGGTGCTCCCTGGACCCCTGAAAAGGACTGTCCCTCGTCCTTCCACATTACACAGCGAGTTAAGCTGCTGCTGGCTTCCCCCTGCTGATTTGGAGAGCCATGATTTGGCTCTTGGCTGTTTATATTTTGCAGACATCCCCTGTGTAATTGCGTGGCCTGGCCCCAGGCTGTCAGGCTCTGGGAGAAATAACCACATTATTCCACAGAACAGTTAGCATAATTAAAATATTGACTGCAGATTAAAAAAATGTGCTGAACATTTCACAGAGTGGTTGGAGGGTTGGCAAGCCTTGGCAGCTTGCTGGCTGCAGGAACTGGCTGATATTTAGGAGTGCCTTCTCCTCCAGTATTCACTGCTGTACGTGGGAACTGCTTTTTGTGCTGTCAACTTCTGATCTCCCAAGCAGCCAGCCCACAACCAGGAGAAAATGAACTGACTGGAAATGAGGTGCTCCAAGGGCTCTCTTGTGATTCTTATTGCCAGAGAGACCATTTCCTTGTTATTTATGACTTCAGGACATCTGTCTTGCTGTGTCTCTATCCATTTTTATTTGTGTCCATCTCTCCCAATGCACAGTAGAGAAACTGCACATGGTGAGAATGTACCAGGTGATAAATCCATTTGCTTAAGGACTGCTTGTACCATAGGTAAAAAGCTAATAAAGTTAAAAAGCCCACAAAAACCTCCACTGGAACATTTGTTTTAGCTGCTATTCCTTCTTTGACATTGGATTTCTACCTGTGCTTCATCTGCAATCAAAGTCTAAGGCACAAAATCCTTGCATTTCCACAGCCAAGAGGGCAGAAAGGGAGGGAAAAAACCCAGCTGGCAGGGCTGTGGAAACCACAGAAGCACTCATTCCTACAGGGCACTCAGGGGAACCTCAGTGTCCTTGTGATATCTCCTCGTTCTCTTTCTTAGGGGAATATCTGGGACCATAAGCATTGCTGGAGACACACACAGGTTTGGCTTTGAATGATTTCCTAGTATTTTGTATATCCCCTCTCTGGCAAAAACTTAAAGTGACCTCACGCTGGCAGTGTGAAACAAAACACGTGGGGCACGTCTAACCCACTTTGCAGACACCTACATCCTGCAGGAAACACAGCAGAGTCAGTAACCTGCCAAGGCATTCCTTTAAATCAGCTTCTTGGTTAATCTCCACTTCCACGCTTGAGAAACTCCTGGCCTGGGAGGAGCAGTGCAGTCTCACAAGCAAGGACCAGGGACAGCTGAGCTGAGCTCGTCCCACTCTGCTGCAGCTCCCAGGGCTCTGATTCACAGTCTCATCGACAGCTCTTTTGAGATGAGCTAATTTCGTGAACATTTCTATTTCCACTCAAGAGGTGTCACAAGAAATGACCAAATGCTATTTCCTGAGGCTTCTATTACAGCTTTACAGTGATCATAATAGCAAATTAATAGGAGATCTACTCTGCCATTTTCCATTCTCAATGCTATTGCTGTAATCAAGAGCAGCCCTAATTCTTCAAAGCTTATTTCTGTAGTACTTCTCATTTTTGAATACGCTGCTAGGAAAGGAGCAGAATATCTTGGCACTCCAGCTGTGGTCTGTAGGCTACTGCCTCCCTTCTGTGCAAGGCTCATTGCTATTTTCTGCTCTCAAATTAATACTGACCTGCAAACTGTAAATTATAAATATCACCTTGGGTAGGCACCATGCTTTCAAAGGCAAAAAAATTTATATTGTTACTTTAAATCTCTTGTAAATTAAACCCCCAGATAAACTCAGTGGAATGCGAAAAAAGGTGCTCTAAATTCAGGACAAAGGAAGAGAACTTCACTAGGTATGCACGATGTGTGTGGGGAATTGTCACAGCTTTTCTCTGCTCTGATAGTTCACATAGCCAAGTTTTTCATTTGTCTTCACTGAATGATTCATCTCTATTACCAGTATTTTCAAAATTAAATGGAAGAGGAGGAATGTGTTCATTCCCCTGCTGTGTTTAATAATCTTCCAAAGATTGTTTCCTGTTTACTTGGAAATCCCCACCTCCACACTGTGATTTAGGCATTTTCACCCTGTTAACTTAAAAACAAAGCCTAGAAGATGCTGGGTATGATCTTGCAGTCATAAAGCAATTTATGATAAATAAATTGTTGTTGTTCCAGAGAAAAGTTACTTGGAAATGTTCGTATGTTCGTAGCTTCACGTTGCTGATTTAAATCATAACTGGTTGTTGGGAAAAAAAATACAAATTGTTGCTCAGTTTTTATTTCTGCAACAGATCTGATGGTATCTTCTCTTTCAACAATTACTGTATTGGTGCTCTAACACAAATCTCAGTAAAGACATCAATAACCCCATTTAGGGGACTGTCCCACTGTCCTCCATGGCACTGGCTGGCACACAACTGTGAATACTCAGTGGATATTGTTTTATGCAACACTTGTCCATTAGAAAAACTCAGGGTGCATTTTCAAGGAAAATTATTAAGAATACCTCAACTGATTTTCCAGCTGAAGCATTATCTCTGAATTCCTGTGGCTTGGCTGGACAAAAGGGCTGGACAAAAGTGAATTTTCCACTTAGCTTCCTCAAGGAATAGATTTTTACAATAGCTCTAAGATTTTACTTACGTAGCACGTATCAAACAAACTCTTCTTTTATATAAGATTTGCATTAGCTTCCAAAAGTCAGCATGTTCTGTGTTAGCTCATGTGAAGAGTTCATTTAACAGGCAGGAATATCCTGTGACCCAGGAACAGAACTGGCACTGGGGGTTCTGAAGGGCTCTGAGCTCTCTGACACCTCCTCTCAGCTTTTCCTAAAGGTCTGCATTTCTCTGAATGAACATTACATTTATGTGATTAACTGGAGGCCACGTGAGCCTGATTTACAGATGTGTTAAACTCCCACTGCTCTTGTTAAAGCCATGGGGAGCTCTCAGCTCTCCACGTTTCAGGAGGGTGTGACAGCTCCCTGCAGCCCTTGGGGGGACAGTGACACCACTGCCTTGGGGAGCACCTTTGCCTGCCCTTTGCAAGTCACTGTGGAAGGGTTTTGTCCAACAGCTTTCCCCTCTCTTCCCCTCAGATGAGATGGAGCAGTCCCCTGCAGTGCGTTCTGACTACTTGGTCTCAGGGATTCGAACTCCACCAGTGAGGAGGAACAGCAAACTGGCAACGCTGGGCAGGATCTTCAAACCATGGAAGTGGCGGAAAAAGAAAAACGAGAAGCTAAAGCAGACATCTGCAGGTAGGCTGAGAACAAGAGAGGGGTGCTGCACAGCAAAGCTTACATGGGACACGTTAAAGGTGACCTGAGCCAAACCCAGTTCCCAGATGCCAGCACCCAACAGATTAATAATGTTTAAGGCTAGGAGGGGCCCATATAGGCTGACTTCCCATATAACACAATATAGTACATTTAGAAGAAAAGGTCAAATTCTGAGAGTGAAGCACAAGCCTTGCACACAGACTGCTTTCCAGGGGCTGTCCCTTCTCCACACAGGCTGCATTTATGGCCCCAAGTACTGTCACCCCTTTTATTTGGGGTGAAGTTTATATAGGTCACAGTAATGTTATGAAAAGTGACAGGAGGGAGCTGCAGCATGTGAAATGCCTTCCCTCAAGCAGCTGTCTCTGCGGGGAAGGAGCCCAGCACACAGCACAGCACGCTCTCCATGGTCTCCAGGGATGTCCCAGGAGAGCAGTAAGGAGACAAACTGACTTGCATTTTCCTAAGACAGGATGGTGCAGCTCCCTCCACTTGTTCCTGTACTCTGTGGGAGTGTCCCAGTGAAGGACACCGTCCAAGGCAGCTCCAAGGTGCCACATTAAACAGCAGGAAGGCTCCAAAATCCCCATGACTCTGCACTCAGTGTGATGTGACAGCACCTCACATCCTAAACCTCAGCTTTACATGTGGTGATTTTAGCAAAGGAAGAGGCACAAACAGCTGACCAATCCATGCTCCCCAGAGCAAAATCCTTGCAGTTCTTTCCAAGCACACAGGGGCCTGAGGCTAGAGGGAATTTCCATGTTGCATGTTTCTCACCCCACTGAATGACTGCTCTGTTGGTAACTGATGCTGTGTTGTGCCACTGCTTTGTGCAGTGCTGGAGAAGAAGATGACAGCACGGCAAGGGCGGGATGAACTCATTAAGAAAGGCCTTCTGGAGATGATGGAACAAGGTAAGTAAAACTGCTTAATTTTTTTTTTAATCAGAGGCTCTTTCAGGACAGTAGGGAACATGTATTTGCAAAGGCAGAAACCTAACAAGCAAACAAAGAAAAAGGAAAACCTTCAATCCAAACAGAGAGAAAAATCTCAGTGTTTGAATTAAGGCCTGTCTTCCTTCAAGCTCCTCCCTGCTGCAATCAGTCCATGTAGTTTAGAGTGTTGGATGCTTTACCATCTTGAATGCAGCTCCATCTTCCCTTGGTTTACACGTGGTGCAGCCTGAACTGCTCCGTATGTTTTACGTAATTGCTCTAAACCCAGCTAAATCCTCCTGCCAAGAAATCCAGCTCAAGCTGGATGAATATAAACTTCAATGTACAGATGCAGTCAGCTAACATGAACAACCTATGGATCCAAATCCCATCAAATGATCCTAATCTGATGTTTTCAGCTGTTTTTCCAGTAAACCAAGTTTGTGATGTATCATGTTACCAGTCCACCTGCTTTTCACTCCCATGGAAAAGTGAAGCGTTTTGTGGAGTCACTTTAAAGCTTTCCTGAGTACAAACCAGAAGTCATGGAAGGAAAGATGATAAAGTGTCATAAACACTCAAAAAGGACGTGGCTCTTGTGCTCCAGAGCCCTGACAGATGCTAAGGGAGACACAGATCGGGGTGACTGTTCTGTGAGATTAACTGAGTGAGCTCCCAGTGTTATGGACAACATCCCAATTGCCATTTCCACCTAAACAGAGATAAACCCCACAAATCCATCTTTGAAGACATTATAGCAGAAAGTACTGTCATGAAGGAGGACTGGCCTTTTGAGTTTGATTAATCTCACAGATAGAAGTTATGTTCTTTGAACGTAGTAATTGAGTTTCTTTTGTATAAAAAAAATGCCATGCCTATAAATAACCCCTGGGACAATACTCAGTGATGCTATGCTGGAGTGAAACCAAGCAACTGAAGAGTCAGGAAAAAAGCATTTTAAACAGGATTTTTTTTCATGGCAGTAAAGCAATTTTAATATTATTTTGTTGGATGTATTTTATGTTTCATGTTAAATAATCTATCAAGCCATCATCTCATTCTAAAATGGAAGTTGTTAGAAAGCTCATTTTTAGTTCCTGTCCTTTGAAGTCTTTGTGTCTCTCATAATTCTAGATAATTAGTTGCCCTATTAGCATATTAGCACTATTGGATATACACCATCTCTACTAGGAGCAGGACAGTTCCCTACAATCCATGAATTTGAAGACATGCATATGTACAGCTCTGCAAGTGAACAGTAAAACAAAACTTCTGTAGAGCACATTAAGAGGCAGTGATGAAGAATCAATAAACCTCTTGCATGCATGAAGAATGGCTTGGGAGGAGAAGGCGATGCCAAGCAGCAAAATCATTTTAACAAAATTAAAATAGTTTGAATAAATATAGTCCAGTGAGGTGTGAGGACAATCTGTGCTTCTAACTAGAGAGCTGCAAACAGACTGCTTACCTGTCTGCAGGAAAGTTGCCTAGAGCTCCTATAAACATCACACAAATTTCCAGTGCCTCCCTGTGCCCAGAAAGGGAAGAGTGGATCACAGTCAGCTGAAGGACATGGCAGCTGCCTGCAAGTTATTTTTCTTTACAGGGTGTTGTGAATCTCCAGGGTTATTTTATTATATTAGTAGAAGCAGCTTATTAACTGGAATGAAAAATTGACCCAAATAATTCTCAGTAAATGATTAGTGCCCTACTTGGACTGAGCTGAAGTGGCAGCAGTTTCAAGGCTAAGTCCTCGTTTACGCAGTAAGTTGCAATTGTCAAAACAGCAATGCTGTGCTAAAAGACTACAGTAAATCCTCAAATCCCTCTATTCCATCAGGCTCTACTCCACTTCCAGGGAGCTGATTCCTGCTCACTTTCATAAATAGCCCAACTGGGATGATGCTGCAGGCTGAGAAGCCTCATGCATTTGCAGTAGGTGCCAGTCAGACCCACAGCATAAAGTCTGTCAGCAGCGTTTGGAAGTGGCCCCGGCAGTGGCCCGTGTGGCTCTGAGCTCTCCACAGAGCTGGTGCAGGATCCGCAGCGCTCTGGGAGCAGCCCAGGGTGGAATTGCACCGTCCTTGCTGGGTGATGAGTCACCCTGGCAGGTTATGTCACCCTTTCTCCTCACACAACCCCCAGCCTGGCTGCCCGTTCACTGCATGGCCTGGGCCATGTCTGTGCCCTTCGCTCCTCTCCGGCTCTGCTCACACAGGCAGATGCCAACCTGCCCCTGGAAAACCCCCGAAATGCAGCTTCACTCTGGGGAACCAGCTTAACTCTCTGAGAGGTCCCAGGCTGCAGGGCCTGGCATACAGCGGGGTTAATTCCCAGCAAAATCACAGCCCTACTCCTGATTACCCCGGAATACTGAGGACCGGTGTTCTCCTTACCCACGGATCTCAGGTCTGTGCTTTGTTGTGTCCCCAGACCATCTCTGAAATACGGTGTTGTGTCCCACTGCCACCCAAAGCAGCACACCCACTTTGATCAAAGCACAGGCTGATCATTCCTGCCCAAGAACATCGCTGTTGTGAGCCTCAGAAATCCTCCAGCAGGGGTGTCTTCTGCCTGTCATCCCTTCATCCGTGACTGTGCTTCCATGGGCCGGGATCTGAAGGAGCCCTGTCTCTGGCTGCAGTTTCACTGTGGCACAGCTGTCAGCTGCTCGCCTTTCCCAAGGATGTGAGGAACGTGCCGAGCAGAGTTACCTTGAACACATTTGGGGAGCTCCCCGCCTCCATGTTTCTCCCCATTGTGAGCACGAAGCTGATGAGGTTTATCTGTGCTTCCAGCAGTGCCTGTCAAACAACGCGGGCAGTGGTTCATACACCGATGATTATGTACAGGCTGCCTTCACAATGAGCTGAAATGTAGGCAATGAACTTTTTCCCCCCTCCCCTTCCCTGTATCATAGCAACTGTGCTACTGCAAGGGCTATTTTAAGAACAGTAACTTTTCACCAAACGTGATTATGAGGCAGACTGAGTGAGCTCAGTGTGCAAAAATACTGCATCCCTTCTGCAGAATCTCTGGGCCAAAATCTGATCCCCTCACCCGAAAGCATAAGAAATTACCCTGCAGGTTGTCCAAATAGCATCAAAAAGAGGTAACTGTGAATGTTGCTATTTTAAATCAATGTTCAAGGAACTTGTAGTGATATCATTGCAAGAAAACACAGCCCTGTCAGGAGCTTCCAGAAAGGAGTGTCTAGGGTTGAGAAATACAAGCTGGGAGGTGAAGGGTGGACAGCAGGAGTGTCCATCAGCATGGAGAGCTGCCCAGCGAGGGAAGTGAATGCTTTCTGCGGTTTGCAAGAGTGATGTAGATCTTGCAAATTCTGAGGGAGTAAAAGAGTAGTTTGTATTCTGAGGACTCTTGCCTGAATAGGAGAATACTAGAAAAGCTTCAGTCATCAAGATGCGTACAGCTGCAGGGATCACTGGCACAAAAATCTTTCAGAGTAAGCAAAGGGAGCAGTTTCTAGGTCTGCATGAAGAGGAATTTGTATTTCTGATCAGCTCAATCACACAGGACACACTTTTCAAAGCTGAGTAACTAAAACTGTGCTAAAAACCCGCAGCTCGGTAGGGAACATGAGCAGCCTTTCCTTCAGCGAGGCTCCAGCGTCGCCGGGTGGCAGCGAGTCGTGCACAGAGCCTGACACAACCCAGACGTGTCACACCAACCTGGGCACGTGCTGCACCACAGGCTCTGCTCATGCAAGGGAGGAATTGCCTTCTCCCAGAGACCTCTCATTGCCCAGTGCTCATCTCCCACGTGGCAGCTGCTTCCAAAGCACAGGGGCCATTTGCTCAGGCTGCTGGATGCCCACGGAAATAGGTGCCTCGTTGAGAAAACTGAGTGGGTTTTAGTATCCAGATGGGCTGGTGTCCACAGGATTTGCATTACAGGTGGTTAACAGAGAGATGGGGTGCTGCTCTAAGAGGAGTCTCAGTCCCCTGACCACTGGGAGCTTTGAGGCTTCCTCAAGAGGATAGCTGGTGGGGGGTCTCAGATTTCACTGCTCATGGTTTAGTTAAGGTTAAATGATTTGTTGTTTTAGATTCTGAAGGCAAAGCCTGCACTGGTGACGATGCCACGAGGGCGGCGCCGAGCGAGGCTCCAGCACCCACGTGCCAGGCACTGACCTCAGAGGAGGGGCAGCAGGACACCACGGCAGCGGCCACAGCGAATGTGACCTCCTTTGGTGAGGAGCTGCACTTGGATGAGCTGAAAGAAGATGCAGGTACTGGAGAAGAAAATGTTTTTAAAAAAACTATGAAGTGTTATTAAAGTATTTCTGCTGAGGAGTTGAATGTCAGTGCATTAGGGGGTTGAAGCACCTTGTTCAGCTCAGGTCCATACTGGGTTAGCAATTGGTACTGAAAAGCAGTGATTTTTGAGACTCCTACCAAACTGAAGACCTACACAAACCTTGGCATGATGGGATTAGTTGAATTATGAGATGATCCAGTCTTGGCATGGTGCCCCTTTGGTATCAGCAGTGGCTGCTGTGAATATGACATAAGCTTCTCTTAAAAAGATTTCTTAAACTTCTGTGCCAAGCCTGAATTTGTTTGTCCTGGCCCAGGAGAACAATGTCAATAGGCAGCCCACGCTGTCCATATCACCCTGTCCCCAGCATGCTGCAAACACCAGTGGAGTTCGATACCAGGAGCACAGATGAGCTAAACCAAGCTCCATTCATGCAGCCCTGCCCTGCTGAGCTCATCCATGGCAGCAGTTCCTAGGGACTAGAGCAGCCAGGCACAACCCAGCAGCTGGAGGGTTCCATTCACTTCCTGACAACCAAGGACTGCAAAGCTGCAGAGATAATGCTTTATCCTGGTTTGTGAGGAGTGCCATGTAGTGATTATGGATTTTCCTGGCCTCTGGTCAATCTTTGCACTTTCTCCATCTGCCCCAGCTGCCTTTTGTTCTCTGTCCCACCCCTTCAGGCGCTGCTTCCTCGGGGGTCCCAGCCCCTGGCTGCTTTCCCCAAGCCCACCCCTACCTGCTTCCACCCTCAGCCTGCTTCAGCAGCTCAGAATGGAAATCATTAGCTGAGGCAAAACCCATTCATCTCCCTGTTCCTCCAACAACCAGATCAAATCTTGACCAGATTACAGGTTTCTTTTCTTCTTTCTCTCTTCTAGGTAGTTTAATTCTGTATCACTCGTGAAATTTCTTTCTGAACTTCTAATTCTTACCATGGGAACATACTATCATGGGAAGATAGCACTAATAAGGTGTCATGTACTTAACCTTATGGCTCGGCATAAACTCACATTGTGATTTAAAATTTACCTCAAAGTTGTGTGTTCAAAGTTGTGCATTGAAGCTTTCAAAATCATCCCAGTTTTTTAGGTCTCTTTCCCTAATCCTAGAACCTCTGATTGTCTCCCTGAAACAGTCCTTCCTGTCTTCTGTATTTCTTTTCCTCCATTTTTTGAGGTGTCACTTTCCCAGGTTCCACAAAAAACCCTGTGGGATTACATTCTCCTGTCTACCTAGTCCGAAAGACTCCAATTTGTAGGAAGTCTTTATACCTCTTCGATTGGTGGCCTCTGGCTTCCAAAATAATTACTGCTGATCTAGTCTTAACGTGCTAATTTATCCCTGTCTGTACATCCCAGCATTCCTGTCTCTAGTGAGTGCACCTGAAGGAATTAATTGGGTGGGAAAGCTCTTCAAAATTCTCAGAGTGTGTTGCTAAGTTTATTATAATGTCGAGTTTTTTATGACATTTCCCCTTGGGCTCAATCCAGGCCTAATGCAGTGGGTGTCTTTCCAGAAATTCATATGAGTAAGTGACCAGCTAGAAAAAAAATGAATGTACTTGCTTTATACCCAATGTGTTCTATGTCATCCTGAGGATGTGGGATAAAGGCCAAGGAGGGGAAGAGGAGAAAACACAATTTGTAGACTTCATGTTCATGTTAATACACAGAAAAAGAACAGCCAGGGCACAAAGAGGGCAGTTTTCTCACCTAACCTCGCCAGCGGGCTTGGGGACAGTCCCAAGGGGAGGATTTCTACCTAGTAATGAGATGGCATTTTGACAAGTGGCACTCCATGAATAATTCGCTACTCCAGCAGGAGCCTAGTGCTGAGCTCTTGGAATGCTGTCAGCAGGATAATGTTCACTCTGCAGTATGAAATCTGTTAATGGGTTTGTGTGCTCCAGACTCAGGTCTGCCTGACACCACTCCCAGAGCAGGGTGGAGTTCAGGACCAAAAAAGTCTGACTGGGGCTGAGAGCGTTTGGGATCCACCTTCTCTGTAGCAGAGGTCCCACTGTGGCTGCTCCTGTGCACCTGTGCCAGGCAGCCCTTCCTGTCACAGGCACACCCACTGATTCCAGGGGAGCTGCTGCCAGAGAAAGCGTTGCTCCACTCAGGGGGACGCACCCAAATCTGACTTATTTTCCTCTCAAGCTCCTCACATCTACTGGGGCTTTTGCTGTTTCTGTAATGTAACCCATTAGTGACTTTATTTTTCCTCTCCTCTACTCCCCATTTTGTCTCCTGTGCAGTGGGCACAAACACCCAAGTGATGTCACCCTGGAACAAGGCATTTCCCTGCAAGTACATTTTAAAAAAAAATTTCCTTTTATAATGCACATAACTATCACATACGGCAGCTTTCCTGTCATGACAAATTTCACAAGAACTCCTGTTAATGATGCATATTTATTCTACTTTCCTGTCTCTTTTGAGTGATAAATACTCATTCCTCCTCTTCTAGGCATACTCATTAATCTATTTGTCAACAAATTAAATGCCATTATCTTGCCAATGCTATTGTTTCCAACTGCCTGAGTGCCTTGGTGCCTCCCCAGGCACTCTGAGCACGAGGCTGCTGAATGTTCATTAATACAGAGAGTTTGAATTCCCAACAAGACACAAAACTGAGCCAAGAAAAGCTGTGGGTGCCACTGCAGTGAGATTTTAGGAGATGCCCTAGAATGGTTTGGAGGGAAAGTTCCTCTGGTTAGACAGTCCAGAGTGCCAAAAGGAGTGGGATTTTCCCCAGAGTTTGAACCTCTCTCATGCTCTGCGTGACTCCAGCTTTGGATCCTCAGCACAGGAAGACATGGACCTGTTGGAGGGCCAGAGAGCCACCAAAAGGATCAGAGGGAAGGAACATCTCTCCTGAGAGGGCAGTCTGAGAGAGCTGGAGTCACCCAGATGGAGAAAAGAAGGCTCCAGGGAGATCTTGTTGCAGCCTTTCAGCACTTAAAGGGAGCTTTATAAAAAAGATGGGGACAAACTTTTTGATAGGACCTGTTCCTGTAGGACAAGGGGTGATGTTTGTAAACTAAAAAAAGGAAGATTCAGGCTAGACACAAGGAAGAATTATTTTACAACGAGGGTGGTAAAACACTGGAACACACTGCCTGGAGAGGTGGTAGGTGCCTCATCCCTGGAAACATCCAAGGCCAGGTTGGATGGGACTCTGAGCAATTTGATTTCATTGAAGATGTCCCTGTTCATTTCAGGAGGTTGGATTACATACCTTTAAAGGGCCCTTCCAACACCAGCTATTCTGTGATTCTGTGCTTAGGAGAGATTTAAACACTGATCTCCCCATTTGGATGAGTGCTTCGCCTGCTGGGGTAGGAAAAATGACCCTCATGGCTACTGCTGAGCCCAGAGTGGCTGGAAAGGCAGTTTGGAGGGAGCCTGGCCATGGCTGGACACCTGGATCAGGCTCAAGCCTCTCGGTGGTTCCCACACCTGCCAAGGACACGTAACAGAGCCAAAGCCCAGCAGGGAGGCTCTGGGTGAGCCTGGGCACTGCCAGAGCAGCTGTATCCGAGCAGAATCCAAGGATGCTAATTTTGGACTTCATCACTGAAATTCCACCTATGTCCTGCTTCAGCTTCATGCCTTTCTAGATCTATTCCCCCGTGCCCTCATCACAGCCTGGTCAATTTGATGAACTGCTCAGTGATTCAGCCTGCACTAACTTTCACAGCTAAGTGCTTTTTCCATCCTTGCAGAGACAATCCTGAAATGAGCAGTGCTTCACCATCTCAAATTAGGGCTTTGGAGACTGATTTTTTTCTTGAGTACTTCACTGATTCCCTGTTCCACTCTGCTCAGATTCAATAGCAAATCTTTTTTTTATGGCAGGTTCTTTTTGGTTATCAACTTTAGCCTCAGGAAAGGCTCAACAGCTCTGGAGTCACGTACAGTAAAAAGAAGACTCAGAAAGTAAGATGAAATCATGTATTAAATAAGATAGAAATCATATTGGGAAAATAAACACCCATGTCAACTATTAGAAAATCAGTTTTTAGGTAATAATATGGGTTTGATACTCTTGGCCCTTTGGCTGTGTGTTCCTAGACAGAAGAGTTCTCACCCAGTGGCTGTGGCACCACACACTGTGCTCTGAGAAAATTCATTGCAGTTCTCAGAAGTTGCTTTGCCTTGCTACCCTCATTATTAAAAAAAAAAAAATCAGAGGAAAAAGGCTTTAGGGAAGTAAAGGAAGCTCGGCAGTTTTCTCAGGAGCATCAAAGCTAACATTTCTTCAATATCCTCGTACATTTTATTCTTCACCTGCCCTGGCTGGTTGGCTGTTTCACACAGTTACTTGCACTGTGGAAAAGAAGTGCTTCTAGCTGTGTGCCATGTGTTCAGTTTTTCTCAGTGTTCCTGGCATTGTCCCGTGGCCTATCATTATTAACTTCGTGTTCCATTAATTTCACTCATCTTCCCACCAGCCAAGAAACCTTCAGCACCCATGGAAGAACTGGAAGATGCCAGCCTGCCAGCATCTGAAGACAGTCCACAAGCCTTACTTGTACCTGAATCCACAGATTCCCCCCAGAAGCAGACAGAAAGGAACCCAGCACAGCTTCCCAGCCCTCCATTGCTCCCAGCTCCACCACCTAAGGCAATCTCCAAAATCACCAAGAGCATAACAGGTCAGTCATCACTGCTCAGTAAAGATTTTCCCATCCTTAATGTGTTGTTCACCTCCTATCAAATCCTTTTCTCGTGTCTGTTTTTAAGCCCCAAACTGCTGAGAATCAGGCCAGTTAAAGAGTGAACAGTAATCCTGTCTGGTTGCCTGATAACAATGCCCTGATCTTTGTACTTCCCATGTTTATCTGAATCTCTCAGGGGATTATTTGTTGTGAGTCTATGGCACTAAACACACATAAAACAAATCAAACCAACTGCAAACATCTGCTGAATCCCGTGCTCATATCGATATGCCCTAAGACACAAGGAAGATTTAAATGTTTTCATTACCTAGACTCCCACTGGAGAGCAGGACAGCAGCCAAAATCTGGTTCAAGTCCAAGGTTCTGCAGAGGTTTCTGTCTGAAGGGTTTGCTCTCTAGGGCAGGTCTAAACTAGAGCTATGAAATCTGGTCTCGTTAACAGAACACACCAGAGTGACACACCTGGCAATCCTCCGTGCCAGACTTCATTCAACCTTTCCAAAAGCAATTCCCCTGGGCCTGATTTTCTAATGTATTGCTGATGTTGTTACATCTCTCAGCATTCTGGCACTGCAGAAAGGGTGCTAAAATGAGAATGATTTTTTAACTGGTTCCAATTTCAGGGCCCCTACACATGGTAAAAGCAGTTAAAAGGGCCTTATTGCAAATTAGAATCAAGGCCTGACATCTAAATGTCAGACCTGTTGGATATTTAGACTTTTAAATGACAGCCATTATGTGAGCCCTGATTTGCATCCACACTCATCATCTGGCACAATGAGGAGGGTTTTCAAAGTCACCAAGAAACAAAACATCAGGGGGGCACTGTGACCTGACCACTGGGGCTTACAGAAAATATTGAGGTTTTTAGTCTCTTTGAAGACAATTACAAGTATTTGTTTCCCATGGAAACGATTCATACTTTGTCTGTGCTTAAAAGCTGTAATAACTCAAGTGGGAGCTGGATTCAAAATGGCATTTTAATGCTCCTTGGGAGCTGCTGTTCAGGTTGCTTCACCATCCTGTGCTGTGGGTGAGGCTCAAGCCTCCCGTTCCACCCTGCCCCAGGAACAGGCAGCCCCAGCCCCCTGTGCCTTTGCTCGGCTGAGGAGAAGGCCATGCTTGGCATCAGATGTATTTGGAAACCTGACCCACGCAGGGTATAGAGATTACACCTCCAGCAGGCACTTCAGAGCATTTAGGCTTCAGATATTTTGCTGCTTAACCCAAGTACTTCCTGTAGCATCTGAGATATTTTGAGTTTTGGTATTTAATTCTCATTTACATTTTCCACAAAGAACAACTTTTAATTTTCTCAATGACTCCAGTAACTCTAGACCCTTTTCCAGTAGTGATTCTCCAGGTTTATTTTTGCGGGCATGTGGAGGCAGTGCTAAGTTAAAATTAAACAAATACCGTCAGTGAGTGAGAGGAAATACAAAAGTGCAGGGAGAGAGAAAGGGCGATTATGAAAGAAAAGGAAGATTAAGAGGTTGAAAAGCTCTTTTGTGTTTAGTTTTTTCCCCCTTTAACAATGCCAGGGATGCTGTCAGCAGAGGAGTGAGGAGTAAGTCAAGCGCCAATTAATCAGAGAGAGGAGGAACGGGGCAAGGTGCCAAGACATCACTTTGCAAGATTATTCACTGAACATCTGTCATTAGGACAAATAAGGTGTGATCTCAAGAAATTCTCAATACTGGCCCAAGCTGCAATGAGGACGAAATTGGCCCTTGACCTGTTCCAGGAACAAGCTGGTGTAAAGACAAAACATCTCCTGTCTTCCTGCTTCAGGGCTGAGCTGAACCATGGTTCTTGCTCTGAGGAAACACGGACACCCTCTCTCTGTGTGCAGAGGATAAGGTGGCTCAGGACGTGGTTTTGTCCATCCCCTCAGGCCATGATTCAATGGGCAGCAATTGATAATAAATACCCTTTGTCCGGCACCACAGCAGCACAAAATCAACCCCGCCTTGAGTACCAAACCCCATCTTTGCTCAGCAGAGCTCGGCCGTGTCCTGGCTGGAGCAGCCACCCTGCTCAGTGCAGGGGCAGCTCCGGGGTGGCAGGGTGTCTCAGACTTTGCACATCAGGCACTCTGGCACTTGGAGAAATGCCCCTGTGCTTTCAGACTTCCCAGATTTTAAACAGGGTAAGTTTTGGGCTGGTTTGAACCCTGTCTCCTGTCTGCATGGAGATGGACAAAGCCATTGCTAAGGGTTCTGGGGTGGAGGGACACAAATGGGCACAAACACCCTCCAGAAATGAAAAAAGTAATGTCAGACCTTCCTTAGAACAGGAGAGATTTTATTGTGGATGCAGCTCTCCTCACTGAAGGATGCTCTTCTCCTCACCCCACAAACGAGAAGAGAGACCAGGCTTAGTGTTGCCACTCTCAGGTTTTCAGTGTTAGACTTTGGTTATGACTGCAGGAGCTCTTCTTAAGCAAACCTAAGAAAAGGCATATTTTTGGTAACCCTAATGCAGGATGTTGGCTCTGGGAGGAGATATTTAGTAGCTGAAGTTAATATAATTTTTCCCTCTCCAGTTTTCTAGTGAGTTACCCTGCTAACTGGAACCAAGTCCTTGTTACAGGACTACTTCAGGGTAATCCTGGCCTGAGCAGAAGTTTTTCTCTGCTATGGGTTGACGGATTTATCTCAAAAGTAAGCGGAAGAAAAGGAAAAATTACCTGAGAAAACACGTTTGTACCAAAGCCGCGCAAGCTGTGCCCGTTTAAATTCCTGTGTGAAGCACTAGGTGGCAACAAGGGACAAGAAATACTCAGGGATGAGGCACTCGCATTGCCTTTCTACACCCAGCCCGAGCTGCTGGTGTAAACAACTCCGTATGCCAGAGGTTTGGGGCAGCGATATAGGGGGAGAGGGAAAAGGACTGCAGAGCAGAAAAACGAATCAGCATCTTTGCCAGGCCAGATGCTCAGTCATCCCAAGGGTGTGAAGCTACCCAATTTACAACCAGGGAAGTGTCCGCTGTGTTTCAGACTCAAATGCTAGGAAAGGTATATATCAGCCTAAATGTGTAACTCAACTCTGATTTCAGACAAAATGTTTACATGGCATAGAAAACAGCTGAGTCCGGGGGTAAAAGAGGTTAGATTGCTCCACCCTTCTTTTTTCTTGTTCATGCTCAATACCTCATCTTTCATTTGGATGTCATTTGGCAGGTTTTGTTATGCAAACATTATCCTCATATTATAATGATTTTGGCATTTTCTCCACGGGCATGTGAAAGACAGAGGTCTGAGCTGTGCAGCAATCACAGAGGAGCAGCAAATAGACACTGGTACATTTTGTCCAGACTCAGAACCACGGGGCATAAATTTTAATACAGTCTGCCAGAGTCCAGCAGAGAAAATGCTAGATTGGAAAGCCACCACAGCCCAAGCCTCTGGTGGTTAGGAGCAACAGTGTGGGCAAGCAAAAATGCATTGGTGGGCTGGGAAAAAGGAGAACCTGATTCTGTGAGAAAGAGGGGAAGTGGGAGAGGCATCTATTTTGCTAGATTAAAGATCTGGAGTGGTGCAGCAAGAGCCTTTTGAACTCAATTACTCAGCCAGTTACCTCACAGCAGGAGCAAAACATCACCATTTATCCTCTGTTCAATACAACAAATTCATTTCAGTGCAGACTCTGTGCAACAAAATAAAAAATAAAAGCATTGCACAACCTCTTCCCCTCTTGTGTTTTGACAGCAGGAAGTGAAATGGATGACCCAGCCATGAAATCTCCTCCTTCCACCATCCTGAAGAACTATGTCATTGTTGGTTCCTCCCAAATCTCAGGACAAGCTGCCCTCTTCCACCCCTCTGGCCAGAAAAGCTCAGAGCCCCATGGCAGAGGCCAGGTAACAACGCCCACCGGTTCCCCTCTGCTGGCTGCCGTTCATCTGCCTTTACCTCCCAGCAGAGTCATTGAAGAACTCCACAGGGCTCTGGCCACCAAACACCGGCAGGACAGGTACCTACAGCCTCCTGGCTCCAGGGCTGCATGAGGACCCTCATCCCACCACATCATTTTTCTTGGAAAATGTTCCTATCCTGTTGTTCGCCTTTTAATCGCTCCTACAGCTTGGGTTTGCCTTCCTCGTGATGTCACTGCTTGGAACATCCATCCCTGGTTAAAGTGCTTAATTTGGCAGCTACTTCGGAGTATGGTCTTCCTCTATAGGGAGGCTACTGGGGCATGGAGTAGGTTTTCAGACAGGTAGAGTCATGGGATAATCCTTGATCTAGTGCAAAAGAAAATCTCCCCACAAGATAGCAAGTCAGAGTAGCAAAGGCACACCCTGCTCCAAGTACCAGCCCCCTACACACGAGAAATGCTGCAGTTTCTCTGTCTCTTGGCTGGCACAGGAACACGTACAAGATCCATTTTTAATACAAATGCTTTTGGGGAAGCACACTGGGTGCTTTACCTGGGTTTCAGTATAAACCCTCCTGTATATCAGAGGAGGGCAGAGATAACCTTTGCCATCCCAGAGCTTTGGAGTGCAGTTGGTATGATTTCTCAGTTCCCTAACAACAACTGTCCCAGGGCACAGATTCCATGATACCATTTCCAGGCCCTGTTAAGCCTTTGTCATGATCATACAATACCAGCATGGTCATATTTCACGCCATGCATGTTTTACATTAGAAGGCTGTGTTGTTGTGGTATTTTTTAATCACTACAGTATATCTTGTGACCATATATCACAGAAAAACATTCGTCACCACCCCTCCATATCTTATTTTCATGGCAGAGACAGGAAAGCAGATCCACATAAGCCATTCTCAACTTGAAAATGCCATCCTGTGCTGGTCCACGTTGAACTCCCTGTCCTGCCCTTTACGAGCTACAGGACATTTTTTTCATTCTCCTATAAGTTTCTACTGCAGCAGTCAAAGAGTCTTTGTAAAAACTGGGCTGTGCATCTTCCACCCACAGCTTCCACGGAAGAGAAAGCAAAGGCTCTCCAAAAAAAAGAGTGGATGTCCGTCCCTCGAGAACATCGAGCACGGAGCGCAGCAAGGAGAGGGAGAACTCGCTGAGTTACGGCAGCGACTCGGAAAACAAGAGGAACTCAGTTAAAGAGTCAGATGAGAACAAAGAAAACATGATCATGAACTCAGAGCTCAAGGAAGAGTCTGTTTTTTATCAGGATGAGGAGGTTTTGAACGACTCTGTTATTTCTGGTAAGGAAAGTCACTTACTGTATTACAAAGATACACTCTCACAAGCGAAGGGAATGCTCCAAAGGCAGCAGGCAACAGAAAATAGTGAGAAGGATAAATTCCTCTACTGTCACATCAATCTTTTGAAGGAATCCTGGTGAAAAGCTGAAGTTAAATTGGAGCCACAGTGATTGTGATTGTCCTGGCAGGTACTGCACACTGAGATGTATCACTGTGCTCTACCCTCTCAGTTACTGGTGCAGCTCTTGGACTGCTCTGTCTGGGCAGCAGCACTCCCAGACACCTCACTGCCAGTAGCCAGAGCTTTCTGTACACCCAGTGCCACTGCTGGCAGTGGTTTGGAAATTCAGGACTGTTACTCCATGCAGTGATGCACATGGAAAAGCGATAGAGGCCGATCAGTCTAGGAAGGACAAACATGTAGAGAAAATACCTTAAAGAATAAAGTTTCTCCCCATTTGGTTCTTTTTACGCCTTCTGGAGACATATGGGGAATGCATTCTATAATCCTGTGCAATTATTTAAGTGAGCTTTGGCAAAATGATCAGCTCTCATTAGAAAATTTATTTCTCATTCAAGGTTTTAATGTTTTCCATGTTAGCAAGATAGATTCAATCTGAAATGAATCCTTCACTCTCTTCACGAATGCATTAAAAGAAGGCAGGTAGAGAACAATTCATCAAAAATAATTGTTATAGCAGATGAAAGATGAATTTTAAAGGTGTCTTTGAAAGCATAAGCCAACAGACAGGACATGAGTTCTGCTGCTGTGTCTTAAGACACCAAGTAACAGAACAGACTCCTGAGGTAAGGCAAAAGAAAAGAGTCCTTTGCCCAACTGCTGTGCATTTAAGGATAGCTTAAAACATGAAAAACACCTTTTAAGTTCTATTTTCTTTTCTGACTATGTGTGTAAAAGTGGTCTCCTTTGATTAAAAATTCTAAGAGCTGGAGGCAGCCAGGCAAAAAATACATTATCCCCTACGAGCAAAACCAAATCTGAATATTTTACTATTGAAGGTGAACCTCTCTATATTGAACAAATAATTATTCATTATTATGATGGTAGGAGGGCACTGGTTATTGTACAAGTTTCAGTGATATCCAGGAGCAGCTCTGGGCTTTCCACAATAAGTGCTTGAGTTCTGGAAAATGCCTGCAGCTGAAGGGCAGTGGTGGTGTGCCGGGGGTGGCTGAGGCCAGCTGAGAGATCCAGATCTGTTTTAAAGACAGTGTGGCATTATTGTGGCTGCAACAAAGCTGCTGCTCAGCACAGAGGACACTGAGCTCTGTGGCTGATGTCCAGCCAGAGAAGCTGGGACATTCCCGAGGCAGTGCCGGTGTGGACACTGGGAAGCGCTGCTGGTGCCAGCCTTCACTCAGGTGAACCACCAAACTACTCCAGAGGTGCATTAGTGACAGGAACAGCACCAGAACAATTCCCTAAACACCTCCAGATTCCTTCTAGTTTGAAAAAATCTGGGCTGGTTTCCAAGTCAGGGAGTAAAACTATCCATCAATCCCGAGCTGCCTTACAATCCCTGTCGTGCCTGGGTACGTCACCCACTCTTGCCACTGCCACCACGACAGGGCACACAGCCCTGTGGCTACAGGCAGGTACAGACAGGTCACAGATAACAGTGGAAAAAGTGAGGAATTATACCTTGGTTTTCCATTAGCATCCTACTCCATAAATTATTATTTGAAACCTCTGAAAACGCAAGGCAAAATGAGCTTAAAAATCAATGTTACTCAAACATAGCCCACAACTGATAACTGGTGCAATCAAGGTCTGTCCAGAATCAGGCAGTGTCAGGATCTGCTTTTTGATTGATAGAACAGTGAATATGATAAAAAGAACAGTAAACATACAGGAAATTAAATGTCATGATTTGACTGCATTAAAACAGGAAGTGTTTGCAGGAACCTGCAGCCCTAACATGAAAAGGGTGTGAATTTCCCAAGCATTTCTTGTTGACCTTGCTGAGGTGTGATGAATCATGAAACAATCCAGCCAAGATGCTGCCTGAGATAGATGGTCCTGGGACAGACTGGCACTGAACGTGCCTGACTGACCAGGAAAAATAACCCTTAGAAAGAGAATACTTAAATAAGGGTGTTTGCAGGTTCAGTTTCTACTGAGGTAGTGATCAGAAGGAATTTGCCTCAGGGTGCTGAAAATGGATGTGGGGAAAACTAGCTTGGGGCTTTATTTTCTCTTTGTTCTCTAGTTTTGTTTTATTCACACGCACTTATTCTCTTTCAATATTTAGATTTTGCATGTTTACTTGGATTTGAACCTGTTCTGGTAAATTATGTTTCATTATGAATAATCCACCTTTGACTGACAGATGGAGCTGACACTGTTAATTAGGACTTTGACCCCACTTCCTTTCAAGTCAATGACAAAAATCCTATAGATTATATCACTTTCCATGCCCCCAAGGTGTCCTGCCCTGCCCTGGGACACACTGCACTGGCCAGTGCTGCAAGCTCCCGTGGCCTGGACACACAGAGCTCCTTGTCCACGTGCAGGCTCTCCACAGAAACCTCCTGCCATGGCCAAATTCCTGCCTCTTTAACATACCCAGGTGAAACTGGGAACGTGTGCAGGGACACCCAGTAGTTTTCCAGCCCCGAATGTCCTTCAGGTTGTTTCCAGCAGGAATTCTGTTGGTTCCTGTGCACCCACTCCCAGCGTGGTGGAGGCTGGGGAAACCTTGTCAGAGTCCCAAGCCAGTGGCTTCGTGAGCCAAACGCTTCTGATGGAGTCAGATTCTCAGTTAGCAGAAGGCTCCGTGTGGCAGCAGCCAAATCATTTAACTTCCCTGCCCATCTGTTAAATGTATATCTGCTGCTTCAGACAGGCCTGTGTGGTTTAATTTAATTAATGCTTGCAACAGACTGTGGGAGCATTTCAAGGAAGGTGCTAAATAAGGGCACAGCTTTTAGACTCCAGAAAGGGGTTTTGAGCTGATTATGGTTTCTGAGAAGTTTAACTTTAGATCAGTGCAACTGTCAAGAGATTTTTCACTGCTCACGCAGGGAGACCAAAACTACTCTGACCCACTCTTCCCAAGAGGTAAAGGTGGGAAGGAGTTTGAACAGACTCCTCCCCTCTGCATGAAGAAATTTGAGATCAGTAGTGATAATAATAATGGAGGTCGACAGATCCCAAGCAAATAAAACCCCAATATTTGGAAATGAGAATCTATTTAGGATTTAGAATCTTGCCAACCTCCAGAGCATCCTTTAAGAAATAGACTTTAATCCTATCTCAAATGCCAAACAAAAATACCAATTAAATGTCATTTTCTTTAAAAATGAGGTGACCTTCTCTAGAAAAGGTGAAGAATTAAATTAAAAAGAAACCAAACCACTTGAAGCAAAAAAGGAACCAAAACATATTAACCTCCTATTACACACCGTGCCCCCAAGGTGAAACAAAGATTGAGGTGCAGTTCCTGCATGCCCTGAGGAACGTGTTCCCTCTGCATTTGCAGTGGTTTTGTGTCTGAGCCCGGCTCAGCTGGAGCAGCTGCTTTCGGACATTAACGTGCACAGCTGCTCCTTGCTCAGCCCCACACAGATCACTGCCACTCCGTGCCACCCCTGCTCTCCAGAAGTTCCTGTTTCATCCCCAGGAGCTGCCTTTCTAATAACTTTCCTTTCAATGCATGTCCCAGGTACTTTGCCAAGAAAATGCAAGAAAGAACTGCTGGCAGTAAAACTACGGAACAGACCGAGTAAGCAGGAGCTGGAAGACAGGAATATTTTCCCAAGGAGAACAGATGAGGAAAGACAGGAAATCCGGCAGCAAATTGAAATGAAACTCTCAAAGTAAGTGTTGTGAATGAGAACAGGGAGGAGCCTCCCCTTACAATGGAGCATCCTCTGAGTCCTGTCAGATGAGGCACTGCCACCCTCCCAGGTCCATTTCCTGCAGGGAACCATCCACAGAACATTTTCAGCTGTCAATCAGCCACAGGAAAAAAGTCTTAACTCCCTCTTCAGTCAGGATTGCCTTGATTTCAAGGGAAAACAAGACAGAAGTCAATTTGGGAGACAAAATCCTGCCAAATCTACCTGCAGCTCTGCTGCTGCAATCAAGATCTGGAGGTCCTCCAGAAAACCCAGTGCTTTAACAGAAATAGTAATATAATTATTTATCAGCCTGATTTGGCTTGGCCTGCTCAAGCTGAATGTGAGGATAAAAGCAGTTGTTAGAGCTGCACATTCACTCGCCCAAGGGAAAGCTGCGTTGGTGGCTGCACTGGTGCTTTAAGGCAGAAGCAGCATTGCCCTCACCTGGGGAAGGTGCCTGTGTAAGTCCAGCTGCAGGCACAGCAGGGATGCTCTGGTTTTGATCAGTAACCAGGGCAACGGGGGGGAGCTGTGAGAGAAACAGCATCGCTGTGGTGTGCAGCCTAAAGCAAAGAGGGAAGGTAACAGGGAGGCTCACACTGCACCATTTGGTTTTTGTGTGTGCTTTTTTTTAAGAGCTTCATTTGGATATATGCAGACATGAATATTTTAGAGGAGACAAAGTGGATTGTTAAATAATCTGTGCTGTGCTGCCCACACGGGGACAGCGAGCGCTGCTCACCGCCAAAACGCTCGGAATCAAATTGAGAAACATGAATAGAAGTTCATTTTCCAGGCTTATTAAATATTAAATATCTCAAGCCTCTCCTGAAAGAAGCATTTATTGATATTTAGACTAACTCATTCATGTGCATGCTTTTGATTAAACTTTATCTCTGGGGACAGGGAGTGAGAACGAGTGTGGATCAGAGCACAAGTCCTAATGGACCAGAGTTTATGGAGGAGAACATCTCTGCCATCACCACTCCAGCCCTCAGCTAAGGAACGAGCTGCTGAGGGAACACAGAGGAGGTTTTGGGTGCCCTTCATGGTGCCCCTGCCACAGCAGAGATGGAGTTATGGTCTCTCCAGTCTCAGTGGCTGCACAGCAGCACTTTGCACCCAAAGGGGAGCAGTGCTTTGTGCCAGGGGCTGCACGACTCAGTGCAGGTGGCAGACCCTGCCACAGAAACCATCCAGACAAGTAGGAAAGATCCCCCTACAATGGACATTGCATTCCAAGAGTTACAGACAGAGCAGGTCATAGGTGTGTCCTGTTGATACCCACTGCCTTAGGAAGGAAAGGTGGGCCTTGAGCATTCTGACCTTGCAAGCCTTGTGCATTCATTTCAGGGAAATACTTCACACTGCACCCCAATATCATTAATTCCATTTTTTTGGCCATTCAGTTGCTCATGGGATCTCTTCATACATCAAGAGCTTAATATGATTGCTCTAAAATACACAAAAAATGGTTTCCACCCTACTGCATCCCTAAAACCAAGTTCAACCGTCACAAAATATTCACTGAATGAGAAGATTGTGTCATATCCACCCCCATCTCATATTGCTGAAATGCCTAGAAGGTCACATCTCTTTTCAGTCCTGCCTGACTTCTCTTAGTGTGAAAGGTCTGATGGAATTGCAGCTTCAGGTGCTGTAACTACAGGCTTGATGCATTTCTTTCCATTTACCATTTGTCTTGCATAATAACGAGCCTAAAGAATTACTGTAAGGGATGGATGCCTGGAGTCAAGTGCCAGTCCAAGGACACTGCTGGACAGGTGAAAGGTGCTGGTCACCACCTGGAGGCAGGAAGTTTGCTGTCTGTAGGTGAATGCAGCTAAGGGAGCCTCCCCTGCCTGCTGTGATCTCCTGCAGCAATCCGGGGTGCAGCCCGTCAGTGTCACTGGGGATGTCTCGAGGATGGCTAAAAGCCATCTTTGTTCCAAGTCCTGCAAGTCAGGCCCTAATTTGGTTCCTTCTTCCCGGAATGTGGAAGACTGAGCGCATTTCGGGGAACAGACGGCGCAGAGATTGCTGGAATAGCCAGGAAAGGCAAAACAGATTGGGAGCAGTCTCCCACACAACTTCCAGCACATATGTGCTGGCAGAGCTCAGCTCAGCTCTTAACTCATCCACCAGAATAGAACATGACCGTGCAAACAAGCTCAGGTGGTGGATGAATGCGGGAAAATATTTACAACACCAGGAAAAGCAAGGGGGTGTCCAAAAAACCCAACAGCCAACCAACAAAGTAAAAATGAATTCTGGCAGAGGCCAAAGAGCCCAAGCCCTAGAGATATCCCTTTGGAGTTTCTGACTAGGACTCACCTCACAAAACCCAGGCCACCTCAGAGCCCACACTCAGAGCACAGCCTGGCTGCGGTGTGGAAGGGAAACTAAACTGGGAAGAGTGAAATTCTTGGATGAGATTTTGAGGTGTTTGCACTCGTTCATTTCACTGGTACTTGTGCAGCACAGTCTCTGTGTGACAACTTGGAGGTTTATAGCTAAGGAACGTAGTGCTGGGGTGGGAAGTGCTGCCTGGGAAATGGGATCCAGCAGAAATGTCTGTTCTCTGCAGGGTTTTTGGCCACTACCTGTGCAGAAAAGAGCAGCACGTTGCTGCTGGTGTAATGGCAACACTTAGATAACAGCAAATCATGAATCCACGTGTACCATCAGGCTATAGATCTGTGTTTAGCACAAAGAATAATCCGTGGGCAGATTAACAAGTAGTTATTCAATGGCTGACTGCATAAGAATGGCACATAACCAGGCAGTTGTTAACAGGGTCGATATTTTTCAGCACAGTTGCAGGGGGTTGATGGTCTGTAGCTGTCTAGAAAATTGCCTCAGCCCCACAGCTAACACAGCCTTGCTCTGGAGGGAAAGATGTACTGACATATATAATGTGTAAAATACACCGGATAATGGTGTTTATACAGCTTTAAAAATGGGGAGACAAAAGAATATCATCCTCTCAAAACCTCTATATTATTTAAGTGGTTCTGGTTGTAAAACATTTCAGCAGTAGCTGTGAACCTGCTGAGAAAAGCAACTCTCTGCTATCACTCTGATGTGTGTTTATGAAGTCAAGACTAAAAACCCTATTTTCCTTCACTTTTCCACTCATTCCATCTCAAAAGGGAGATTGGGAAATTCTGTATTTTGAGCCAAATTCTACTTTTACAGCAGTGCAAATCCACTGACTTCAGATTTATTATTGACTGACAGCAGCGTGAGGAGAGATTCCAGGATTCATTTATGTGCATCGCTGCCTTTGAAAAGAGTATTTCCTGTATTTCGTGCTCCCAGCCAATTTAATCTACCACTTGTTGCCGTGGAAACATGCACTTTTCGCTCCTCTCTCCATCCGAAATGGCAGCATTCCAGTTTTCCCTGTGCTGTAGTGCTTCTCTTACGACTCCATGCATCCCCAGCGCCCCAGAGCATGGTGTACCCTTGGAATACTCCACTGTGCATTATAGGCAACAAGGCTCCCAACAGGTCTTGGTTCCATTATTGTGTGTTCAGAGCACAGATAATAAGCCCTCGATGGAATTCAGTGAATTGAGAGCTCTTAGTGTCACGAGGCAGAAAACACATTTGCAAGTACGATTGTTTGCAATATCTGCTTCCTGTCTCACAGACACACTTTGTTCTAGAAGGGGTTTCAGCTGAAACCTGGGGGAGTGAAAGACTCGCTAGACTGAAGGGTGACTCAGGAAAAGGTCGTTTAATTGAATTTGGTACCTGGCTGTTTAGAAAGTTGATGTTTGAAGTGCCTGGGTGGCTCGTGCTTCTCGAGAATGCCTCATACAGCCACAGTTAAAAACACTCCAGTATGACTTAGTGCCTCGATGAAAACACGAATTCCCGGAAAAGATTATACTTATAACTTTCACTTCATGTGCTGCTCCTTGGGTATTTGTACAAGCAGACACGATGGGTGAAGTGGCACTTAAAAGATGATGGAGACAGGAATTAAGGTACAGAAACGTGGGCGGAGGAGTCAGACAGGAAGAACGAAGGGTTTGTGTACACAGAGAAGAACCCAAACCTGAGCACCTAAAGCTGATCTTGACCACACTGAAAATCTTGGCTTGGGTAAGTGGATGATTTAGGGACAAGGTTTCCTGGCAACATAAAGGGAAGAAGAGGCATCCTTATTCAGTCCTTACCACAACTGGAATCTGTAGTTGTGGTGCTGCCCTGAGGTTCCTGGAGGGGCATTTTCGAGTTGACTCACCCAGGAACTGCAGATGTAGCTAAAAGCACACCCAGATGAGAGCCTGGTTCATCCCTCGGGTAACAGAGCATGAAGTTCACAGTGCTGCTGGAGACAGAACAATACCGAGCAAACAGCACTTCAGACTGGCAGCCTAAAAGCAAAACAGCACCTCAGCTCAACACAGAGCACTCACAAAGACCATTTTACCTTCTGATGACACAAAAGCTGTACCATGTTCTCCAAGGACAGCACGTCCAGTGCCACTTCCCCACAGAAATATCTCGGTGCAGCTTTGCTCACTGAAAAGGCATCAGCCCTCCAGACTGAGACATTCAGCAGGGAACTGGGCTGAATGCACAGAACTTTGGGGAACATTTTGTTTAGACTGACCAAAAGAAGTGGTGTGTGAGTACGTGTACAAACTACTGGCAGGCCTAACGCAGAAGTGTAGGAGATGATGAACTGAGCCCAGCCTAAGCTCACCCAGAGATTAGCAAGGTTCTTTTGATGAGTCCCCAACTGTGCTCCAACTCCCGGTCACTGGACTAAAAACCAGGGAACTGCCCTAATTTCAGAAGGCTGGGAAGACTTGACACACATTCACTGCAGAGACAGAAAGGCAGGGGGGGCAGGAACAAAGAACAGATCAGCTGTCAGCACTAATTAGCTGTGTACAATTTAATGCATTTCATTATTGGGCAGGAATCATCCAGGTAAGCATCCTGCTGATGCTAAAAATAACCCCAGCGAGCGCAGCGTGGGCGTGTGTGCAAGGCTCAGCTCCTCACACGAGACAGGAGCTAAATATAGAGGCACAATTTAATTCTGTGGGCGTGCGGGAGCCCGGGGAGGCTCCCGGCTCCTTGCTCTGCTCCAGACAGCGAGACGTGATGCTGGCAGGGGGACAGCTGGGGGCTGCTCTCAGACCTGCACATGGCTGCAGGGTTTTACTAAGGGCTTGCACAGCACCCATGTGGCTCAGCGAGGATTTGGGATTTTTGGGGATGTTTTGCCCCTTTTCAGTTATGGAAAACTCTCCTTTTCAGGCTACGGCAAAGAAAGATATTGTGAGGGATGGGGGGGAGCAGTAGGAAGAATGGAGGAGGCGCAAGTGTAGCTGAGATCTTTTTGGGGCTGCCTCAAGGATTAACATGCCCAGATCCCAAGGCATTAATATTCTCTGTGCTCTAAGTTGGTGTCAGGCAGTGCCACACAGCTGGAACCCTGCTGTGAACACAGTGACAGACAGCACTGGCCTGGTCAAGGAGCTGAGGGTTAGGGTTTGCTGCCAGAGCTCCTGAGAGCAGCCTTCAGTGGTAAAAATCAGGAGGAAAGGGAGAAGACTCAAGTGTCATTAAGGTCTCCAAGCCATGAGTAAGTTCAGCCTCCTGTTTACAGAGCTTTTCAAGTCCAAGGGAGCTGCAGTGCCGTTCAAGTAAAGCATTAGAGAAGGTTCAAGTACATCTGTACATGCTGTACCTGGACTACTAA
Organism: Machaerirhynchus nigripectus; assembly: GCA_013397975.1. NCBI lineage: Eukaryota > Metazoa > Chordata > Aves > Passeriformes > Dicruridae > Machaerirhynchus > Machaerirhynchus nigripectus. The sequence goes on along the minus strand of VZRQ01006125.1, from coordinate 63,457 downwards.
AGGGCTGAGAAAGGTTTGTTCCCTCTCAGGTATTAAACTCCAAGAATAGAATGAACCTCACTAACACCAGTCTCAGGTAAACCTGACCTCCCTGAGTGTGTGATCATACTCTGGACAGCAGCTCTTGAACCAGAGGCGCTTCCTTGCTTCAGCAGTGCTTGCACAATTAATTATGGAGCACCCTGTCAGCTCTGGGCAGGAGCCGTGATCTGCAGCTGAACCAGAATGAGCAATTTGCTGTCTCAGACCAGCCCACAGCTCGTCTGGCAAGAATTTTTGAACACACTAATTCATTTATAAAGGGTTGAAATGGGGTTGCCTTACTCCTGTGTTATTTTCTGGTTTGAACACACGCACACAACCCAGAGCTGCTCTGAGTGCAGGACTGTACTGCTGAGGTTTCACCTCCTGCTGAAAATGGGGGTCTTTGTGCAAACACGAGGCAGTGGCGCTGCAGAGGCAGTAAATTCTGCCAGGGGACAAAATAAAGTTCCAAATTCCCAGGGCACAGCTGATTAAAGATTGTCTTCTGGGAAGACACTATCTCCTTGCACTGCTCTGTTCTACTTCCCTGGCTCCAGTGCTGGGAATTCCTAATCAAACCTGTTTTGCACAGCACAGAGAAGGCAAGGGCAGCAGGTCAGAGCGCAGCAGGCAAGGGAGGAGCAGAGTAGCAGGTGGAAACACAGATAGGAATATACAGGGCCTTTTCTGGGACACAGAGTCAATTCCTCGAATAGATCTGGCGTAAGTGGCACAAGTGAAACCAGAAATAAAAAAAATCAGAGTGCAGAAAGCTGCAAAGTAACACAGGGGAGCGTAATTACATAAATAAACTTACAGGAAAACTGCTAAAGCAAGTGCAGTTGAATAAGAAAAAAGCCTTTTTAGGAAGAAAACAGTGCACTTGTTTTGCCCTGCCAACCCGCCCACAAACAGAAGCACATGCTCAGCTCAGATCCCTTCCCAGAAATTGGGCACCTCCACATGCCTGAAGATCTGGGCTCTACCCCTGCGGTGAGACAAGCAGTCATACACCAAAGGGGAAAGGCATAAAACACCAGTAATACTCTGCAAATGCTTCACCTTACACTGGATTACGATTCAGGTCCTTGAGCTGGTGTGGGTGTGCAGCACAAGTAATTACAGAAAGAAATTACTTTAATTCAATTTGCAGAGCTTAATCGATAGAGACCAAAGTAAGCTGCTCTGGTTGTCACAGTGATTTGTGCTGTTGAGGGATGGAAACCTGACCAGAACAAGGTGCTGTGAGCTCCTGATAACCCAAGGGTTGGGCAGGGAGGGGTCCAGGCATTCACAGTGCCAGCCCTCACTCTGTATAGGCACGGTCTCTGTGTCACTGAGGTGATTTAGGATTCGGTTTTTTCAGGTTAGATCTGTTAATGAAATTCAGGAAAAGATGTTTTCTGCACTTAAAGCCAAGCACTGACTTCACTTATTTGGAACAGAAGCCAGATGGGATGGACAGTGTGTATCTGAAAGGCTATGAACTGTATCAGCAGTCTCAGCCAGAACGGGGCTTGGCTGCATGTTTTTTAACACATCCATTTCAGATGTGCCACTTGAAAGCATTTGAGAACAAAAGAGAGGGAGGAGGCTTTGGTGCTATGTTGGTTCTCCCCCCACTTGCCTTTTAAACCCAAGCAAATTTATATGCAGACTGGATATAAATGTCACCATGACTGTTGCAGTGAATTGCCTGCAGAATACCTAAATGGGCACTTCTCCCACAAAATCTGAAAGGTGGCTTAGTTTGGAGAAGGAAAAAGCTCCTCACCGTGCAGAGCCACAGCTGCACACGCTGTCCCTGGGGGCACAGCACTGTGTTATCCCTGGTTTATGGTGGGGGGCTCTCAGATGGATCACCTGCACCTTCCCATGAAGAACTTCATCGTATTTTTGGGCTCTCTTCCAAGAAAACTGTGTCTCAGTACATGTGATCCGAGGAAACTGTAATTCATACCCTGCAGTTTCTGGTTCACCACGTTCTGTGAGTTACTACAGCTCCTCCCCCTGCAGCTCTGAGCTTCTGTAGCCTGGTTCATTCAGGATCTCAGCTCTTCCAGGAATCTGAGGTTTGGGCTTGCTGCTTTCATATAGAAAAAACTGGGTCAGTCTAGCACAGTTTCTTTGTGAAATAACTGCAGAGAAGGTGAGGGGGAAGAAAAATGAAAGAAATAAATAAGTAGAAAATAGGAAGTGGGGAAAGGAGAGAAAACAGGTCAGAACAGAAGGCCACTGATTTTCCTCAACCACTGCTCAATAGATGACATGCAATTGTATCAATTATTAAAACATGATTCTAGCTAAGTCTTCCTGATTCCATTGCTTGTGCCCACCTGGCAAGCTGCAGCTGTATAATCAGGCCTTGGGAGCTTCTTGAGTCAAGCAGAGCACTGCAAGTTTCCTTCAACATCTGTTTTTCAGGATAATGAACTCATCCAAGTGGCCAGCACACTTCCTTGACCTCCCCAGACTCTGGGGAGTGTTTTTTTCCCTGGAAAGCACCCTTTTTTCCCATCTTTTCCTTTAGCTCTCACATGTAACACAGAAAGCAAACAAACACACAAAAAAGGACTCTCAGGTTTATCCATGCTCATGTTTTTATCCAGTGACATTAAGAAGGAATGGACCACACCTTTGGAGGTTGAGGACCTCCTTGTGTTGAGAGTCCTGTTACACAGAGGATATCAAGACAACTGGGAAACAAGAATCAGCTAGCTGGCAAAATCTGAGTCTTAAATCACATTAGAAACAGGTACTTAAATCCAGCTAATCCATTGTTCTGCAAAGATGTGTCAGATATTTTGGTTTGTTAAAGCTTTACAGAATACTACTTGGGCAAGAAACAAACAGCCAGAATAAAACCTGAGTGCCTCACTGCAGAAGAAAAACCTCTCCAAACCAAGACTACATAGCTCACAGATGAACCACCAGTGTTCATCAGTAATTTGCTTGAGATGATCATACTCATCAAGCAAATTAAATTCTGAATGAATTAATACTTCATTAATTTCTCAGAAATTATGTTAAAAAAAAATTAAAGCCAGGCCCTCTCAGCAGTCTCTGCAGAAAGCAGCTGGCCTGTTGCACACAGATCAGGCTAATTTGAGGGTGTCTGCAAAAGCCATATTCCGGCCATGCTACACTGCAGCCTTGTTATAATCACCACTGGGAGTGGCTGCAGCACTTCCAAATACCACCCAGCTGGGGAAAAATCCTGCTTCTCAAGCAAAGGTTAAACAAACCAGGACTAATGTGGTGAGGGAAGTTGTATTTATGGGTGCCATGCAGTTAAGCTCACAGAAATCCCTTTATCAGCCTGTTCACACCATAAAGGCAAAAGGTAACAGGGAGTGATGTGTGTGGAAAAGCCAGGCTTGGGTCTGCAAGGGGGACGGGAGCAGGAGGCTCAGGGTTAGCAGGGAATTGTGGTGGAGCAGAGGCCCAGCACTCCAGGGCTGTGACTGGCCGTGCATCAGCTGCAGCGCCAGGAACAGCTGCAAAAGGCAGCAAAACCTTTTTTTGGGCATGTGCACAGAGCCACGGCCCCTTCGAGCTCTGAGGTGTCACTGCCAGCTGCCACAGCTCTGCCTGCCCGTCCCCACCCCTGCAGTCCCTCCTCAGGCAGGGAACAACTCCAGGGACGATCACGGAGGTGGCACAATGGGATCCTTTCCCGAGAACACTCACAAAGGTTTTGTGTGGCAGCCTTGAGCTTTGGCAGTGAAAGACAATGTGTGTTGTACCACAACAAATCACGGCTGTAAGGTCCAAATGTTACATAATTGAATTGTTACATTTTCTTCAGGTGAGGATCCTGCGATGTCAGAAGCTCAGAATATTCTGTTCTATGTGAAATTTGCCAGCAAATTCTGTTTGGGTTTACGTAACCATAACTAAACACTGGATCCTAAACAAAGCTGAGGAGGGTCCCAGAAAGCTTTGGGGAAGAGCAGATGGAATGTGAGGATGACATATTAAAATCCAAACCCTGCCTGTATTTTCCTGTAAGTTAGCCTGTCTGCAGTGCTCAGTGCCACACTTTGTGGCATCGAGTGACAAGTCATACTCCTCACCCAGTCCAATTTAAAAACAAAGAAAACCAGAATTACTGAAATACCATTTGCAGAGGGAAGTGAATAAATTCCCAGAGGGGCTGCAAATCTGGTTTTTCAGACAAGACAGTTTGCCACATTCTCCTGTTCTGTACAACAGAGATAACCACGTAGACCAGCTTTGCAGAGCACTGTGAGAGCTGCTGCTGAAAGAACTACAAAATTGATGATTATTGAGACCAGGGGACTTGCACCCCTACAGACTGTTTGGGCCACATCTTTGAGCTGTCAGTGGAATTTTTCATTTCACTCTGCACTGAGAGCAGGAACACTTTGTATTCAAAAATCAACAGATAACCTCAAGAGAAACTTTGAAAGAAGGAAAATAATAAAAGCACATAAATGGGAGTGCAGTAAAAGGCAGGATTCAGAGCCTGCTGTGGGCAAAGGCTGTGGCTCTGGCCAGCCAAGGCTAGTGACTGTGAGGCCAAGCTGTTGGTCTAACTCTGTCCTGGAAAATGCTGGGCCAACAATACTGTGCACGAGAGAAACAGAAAATAGTACAGCAGATGGTGAAGTGCTGTCTGAAGGCAGGGATATCCCATCCTTTTGGAGATGCTGTGTGGGTGAGTGACAGGCAAGAACTAGAAAGCACTTGCCTTGCCAGGGGGAGCGTTCCCAGAGAGATTCCTGCAGGCTGGGAGCAGGTGTGCAGCCACACTGGGTCCCAGCAGGGGCCGGCTATCCCGGCAGCGTTTCCAGCTTCAGAAGTTGCTGTCATGTAGGTTTTTCCTTCAGGGATTACACAAAGTACTTGGAGAGGGCTGCATTTTCCTTGCTTTACCTCAGTAATTAGGAAAGCTGCTCCTTGGCATCAAGCCTGACGTTACAAGGAGTTTGCAAAGTGCCACAGCATGTCCACTCCTGCTTGGAGCTACTGGATTAGGAGGTTCCCAGCTCACACAGCTCGATACCCCCTGCTCTGGGGTGAATCCTCTCTGTTCCTGCAGAGGGCAAAGACACCTTGCAGAGGTTTGTTTGTCACCTCCCAGACTTTGCAGATTGCCAGAGGGTCCCTGGTACACAACTCCAGGTGACAGGGAAGGATGTTCTCCAGAACTCACACTGCATGGGGCAATTCCAGCAGCTCACATCCATGGCAAGAAGGGCCCTTCTCAAATCGTTTTGCATTAAGGGAGGGGGAGGAGGAGAACTGACACACAGCTGACAGCCCACGAACACCAGTACTTTACTCTCTGCAAATCCAGCTGTGGTTCCTTCCAGTGACCCAAATCCCACAGCTGCACATTGCAGTGGCATCTGTTGTAGGGGCAACTGTTTATGGATTAAGTGCACAGTGCTGCAGGGTCTTAGTGCAGCCCTGAGCACCCCAGCTGAGTCCAGGACATTCTGGGACACTTCCCTCCATGGACAATATCTCTGTTTGATGCCCTCTGAAACAGAGCTAGTGCTGCAGTCCAAACTGACTGTCGCTCTGTCATCCTGTCCCTGTCCTCTCCGACTGCCACGGCTGAAACTGCACTCCTGGCTGCCCAGGAAACTGAGTCACGAGCCTCCAGACACTTCATTTCATACAGGGCACAAAGGTGGCTGACAAGCCAGCCCCAGCATCCCTGGAGGAGAACAGGCACAAACATTGTATTAGGGATTGTTCATACAGTGAAGTTAAAACCTAGATTTTTTTCTTCTCTTATCTTTTCCCCCCCTTTTCTTTTTTAAAATATCATTACCCAGCAAGCACCCAGGACTAGGTAGCTGTCATTAGGACAGGAAAGTCTCAGGTCAGTGGCAGTCCCCACCACTGGGCTGAGATTTGCCTCTGTCTGCTGGTTATTGCAGACTCCCTCCTGCTGCTCATGCAGTTGCTATCAGGGTTGATTTTAGTATCATTTCAGCAGTGGCAGATGTCTTTATTTAAAATAATATCATGGTAATAAACACATGTTGGGCTAGAACTAAAGCCCTGGGATTTATATGATTGCTTTTGTTTGCCTGTCCCAAAGCATCAAACCCACAATGTTCTCGATTTGCCCAAATCTGAGATATGTAGCATTGCTTTTTGCTTTTTCATTCTGCAGGATCACAGGGCCCCAGAGTTTTACCCCTATTTCAGAGGGGAAAAAAGGAAAGAAAACCTACTGCTTTACAATGAGATGTTATTAACCATTCTCAGTGACCTGCACAGTGTGACCTGGTCACACCCAACACGTGGTTTCTGCTGGAAGACCCTTCAACACCCATTTGATAACCAGCCTGAAGCTCTCCTCAGCCTTCAGCAGAGGAGCTGTGCTGGGAGCTGCACCACTCATTCTGTTGACTGAAGAGTGTGTTCTTCCAGCTCTTTTGCCTTGCTGAGCTATTTTTAGCTTGTAAGTATTCCCCAAACCAGCTCTTTGCCCAGCTGCAAGGCAAAGCAGAAGTGAGAACAGGCTGCTGTTCAGTGCCGTTCATGAGAACAGTGCTGCTCACGCTGACACTGCATCAAAGTACAGACAGGGAACATGTCTTTGGCTGAACAACCAGTTGTGCTTTTGTCACCCTAATGACTAAATATTGTAATTCCATCACAAACAGGACAGATCTAATATCGAGCAGCTCTGTTAAACCACAGAGTGGGGAAGCAGGTGGAAAGGAGAGGAGAAAGCTGCTGTTCTGAATTAAGCAGTTATTACATTTAAACCCCATGTCAGCATGTTAGCTCTTGCATATTAACTAACAACTCAGATGGAAATTAAAGCTGTAATGTTATGTTGGTCCCACAATGGGCAGCACCATCCTCCAAGAGTCCTTATCTGAGTGTGGAGGGAGGTATGAAAGCAAAAGCCTCCTGAACGTGGTGGAAGGACGCTCAGCACCTGCAGCGAGCTGTGCAGCAGAACTGGGTCCTGACCTGCTCCCAGCTGTGCCTGGCCTTTCCTCCTCACACCTTGGGAGAACCAGGCACCCAGAGGTCAAACGCAGCAGGGCTTTCACAGGTGGTGAAAACAGCGATTACCCTCAAGCCTTCTCCACCTGAATCCTCTCACACAATTAGATCCTGGCTCTGTTGTTGTTTCAGCCCACACAGTGCTCGCAGCCCTGTGCAATAACAAACCTGTCACAGGGCAGGTCCTTCAGGGACAGTGGGTTGTGATACAAGGGTCACGCTGGGCAAGTGTGTGGTTTCTATTTCAGCTGAAATCTGAACTCTTTGCAGGGCTCCTATCGCAGAAATAATAATGATGGACAACTGTAATTGCCTGGTAGATGAGTGGCAACATAATTAACTGAACTCGTGCTGATTTGCAGCTTTGAAAATTCAGACAGAACTAAAGGCCAAACAAATAAATAACACATGTAATTAAGGCAACATTTATAGCCTCTGTGTTTATCTGCAGTTTTCTTATTTGGATGCAAAAAATAGTTCATGATGGCACAGAGACACAAATATCAGGCCATTTTAAAGAATGCAGCTCACAGCATTTACCAAACCAGCTCACCCTTTTCACACCCCCCTGAGCTCCCTGGTGTCAGAGCTCAGCAGCTGCTCTTAGGATGATACTCCAAGGGCTGGAGAACCTCTGCTATGGAGAGAGGCTGAGAGAGTTGGGGTTGTACAGCCTGGGGACAAGAAGCTTCTAAGGAGACAATATTGTGGCCTTCCAGGACTTAGAGGGGGTTATAAAAAAAAGAGGGAGAGCAACCTTTTACATGGGCAGATAGTGATAGGTCAAGGGGAATGGTTTCAACCTGAAGGAAGGTTGGGTTAGAGGAGATAAGAGAAAGAAGATTTTTTTTACAGTGAGGGTGGTGGAACACTGGAACAGGTTACTCAGAGAGGTGATGAATGTACCATTCCTGGGAACATTCAGTGTCAGGTTGGATGAGGCTCTGAACAACCTGATCTACTAGAAGATGTCCCTGCTCATTGCAGGGGCGTTGGACAAGATGCCTTTAAAGGCTCTTTCCAACTCAAACTGTCCCGATTCTGTGATTTTCCTGTTATGGGAAATGCTGGCACATCAATTCCCACTTTTTACATGATCCAGAATTACCTTGGGGTAAAAACAAGTTTGTGTCTCAGTGTCTGCCTTCTAATTTTGTGCAGACAGTAAAAGAGAAGTCCCTCCCACCACGGATTTACTACTACCCATAATTGTACACTGCAGGCAGGCACAGAGCAGTGCGTGGGTGACTCAAAGCCCTGGCACACATCCCCTTCACAGCTACTTATAGGAAGGATGAAAATAAACTTCTCGTTGAATTGAACATGATGTTCTGGCAACAGAGATGCCAATTTAAGAGGCAGAGCCTCTGCCTCCTGATGGGCAGCAGACACAAGCAGCTTTATGAGAAGCAAAACCAGGGCACTCCCATTTCTCCTCCCTTTGCCTGGGCCGTGAGAGGGATCTTGCCCAGCACCTCCCTTCCCGACTCATCTGCAAAACCACCTGACACGAGGGACAATCAATGCAATTGCTGCTGGCTACAGCTCATTTACTGATGGCTGGATTGATTGCTCACTTGTCAGTCCAGGGTCCACGGGCACACGCACGTGTCCGAGTGCACCCAGCTCACTCCTCCCTTTGGAGGAGATGGTCAGAATCACATGGATCTTACTAAGGCCAGCAACAGGATTCCAAAGTACAACTTTTGGCTTCAGCTACAAATCCAAAAGAAATTCAGTTTTGTGGCAATCAGACAAGCAGATACTGTGCAACAGATTCTGTGAAAAAATACATTTGGGAAACAGGAACATATTCTGGGGACAGATAAGAAACCGCATGAAGCTGAGCTGGTTTTCACTGGATTCTGCTTGAATGCTTGCTTGAGTCTGCCAGGCAGGTGAGATACAGACTAACAAGAGGAGAGAAAGGAAGGAGGGGCTGCCTGGAAAGGAAGGACTGTCCGAGGTGTGGGAAGTCAGCACAGCCCCGTGTGCACAGAGGGCTGTCCCTGCTCCAGACTGGTCTCTCATCAGCTATTCTGTGCCCTCACCTGCAAGCCCTCAGCTTGCTGTGGCTTTGCTGGGACGCAGCTCCCACAGGGGACAAAGCAGACACTGCTGAGGGTAATTGTGAGGGCAGAGAACTTGGCAGCACCTCCTGCTCCCAGGACACACTGATGCATTGCCCATCTGACAGTGGGTCCTGGTGACAGGCAGGTCCCCCAGCTGCTGAGTGCTCAGTCACCTGTAACTGCCCAATATGATCAATCTTTGTGTAACAGAGGTCCCAAGACATTCATTCCCTTCAATGTGAAGGAGACAATCTGGCAGTGTGAAGCAAATATTGATCTCCTGATCAGCAGTCAGAGGCACATGTGCGAGTCCCTGAGCTCACAAACGTGTGACCTTGCTCCGGAGGGGACGAGCCATTTGTGGCTTTCCCCACACTCCAAACCCACACCTGCACCTGTGCTGGTGTCCAACACCATCGTGGCAGGGCTCTGATGGCACGGGGCAGCCTGTTTTGCTGCAATTTCACAGCACACACGGTCACCAAGGGAAAAGGCCAGGCACCACAGACCCCCTGCCCCTCTGAGAGCCAAGGGAGCGCTCATGGATGGCAGAGGATTCCCGGTGCACGTTGCATGGGGAAAACAAATACCTCGAGGCCACGTGCAAACTGTGAGCACCTGAGGTGCTTTGAGACCAAGAGCACCTGGCTGAACCTGCAGGGTGCTCTGGGGAGAGCCACAGGTGACCGAGCTAACTTGCAGTGACCTGCTCCTCTCACCCACAGCAGTAACACTGGGAGAACATGGGAGCAAGCAAAATCTGTGACTTCTGTACGTAATAATACGCATATTATTAGCTCTCTGATTTCTCTTTCCGAGCCCAAATGACTGCAGGAATCATTCTAAAGGTAGTCTGAAAATACACCCAGAACACTCCCCAATCTTCAAACAGCTGAAGAACACCTGCTGCTTGAAGGTTTATGCCCACTTTGCACAGAACACCAGTAACACAAAGCCTTTGCCATTTTTCTGAACATGAGAAATAGCTGCACATGAAGTGTTGTGTGTCCATCCCCTTTTTACCCCCACACACTTATGGTGACTGCTGTAGTATTGTGAGAAAATGTTGGTGTCTGTGCAAACTTGGAGCATCTCTGACGCGTGTGCAGCAGTCTCTGAGCCGTACCCAGACAGTGCTTACAGGGAGGTGCCCCTGGTGCCTCCAGTCCTGCTTGGTTTCCCTGAGGCAGCTGCAGTCACCTCTGAGGTGCTGCCAGTTCAGCTCCACTTACTGCTGCTCCTGGCACCCCTTGGTTTAAAATACCAGGGAAGCAAATTCCTGGACTGAGTGCTCTTAACATGAGACCATGGCAATTCCAGTGACGCTGTGGGGGAACCTGGACAGAGGTAGGACCTGCCTGAGAGTCACTTGAGCATTTTCAGGAAAGGTTCAAGACCTCCCCCAAAACAACAGGCCCCACAGAGGTGCTTGGAGGGAGCACTCCTGCCTCACCAGGCAGTACAAAAATACCCAAACCTAGGTTTTTGTAACACCCAAGAACACAACGGCATTAATGGGCTGTTTTTCCCAGAAGCAAGAAATAGATATCGAAATCAGCTGAAAGGAAATCATTACTGTCACACAACAGAAGTGGTGGACTAGTGAGTGCTCCCTGTGGAGCTCAGTCACCTTGCTGACGTGAGTCCACGTGGGGCTCAGAGTCCCTAAGTGAAAAAAGAACAGAAAAGGAAAGCACAGGACTCACCCAGCCACGACCACACTGTGCTGCAGCGGTGCTGGAGCCTCCTGTCCACCTCAGACCTTCAAATGGCACCTCCAGCCAGAGCTGTGAACAGCACAGCAGCCACACTAGCCCACTGTGAACCCCACAACCCCCCTCACTCAGGTGCAGGGACTTCACTGGATCCACAGGAAACGAGCCAGGACTCTGATTCAAAATCACCTGCACCTGCCTCAAACACAATTCTCTCTGTGCAAAGCCTGTGGAGACCGTCCATAGTCACTGAGGGGTCAGGTTTTAGCCTTCACAGAGGTTCCTTCATGGCAGGAGCCTTTTTCATCCTCCAGAATCACACAGGCCCTGTCACTGTCAAGGCATCTGGAGCCCATCACCTTCACCAGCTCCCCTGGCCCAGCCCAGCCACCCCCCAGCAGCTCAGAAGGGAAGTGAAATTTTTTTTGTGGGCACAGAGAGGCTTCCCCTGAACAGCAGAAATAACAAATAGACCCAAAATGTCCCCAGACCTTGACAGCAACAATGTCAGAGGTTTTTGCCACTTCTCATTTGATCGTGACTCTGGCTGTACTTGGTGTTTTCACTCTATCCCCACCTTCCTGAAACTCTGTTAGGAATTTATTTTTAACCTAAGCCTATGTCTAGTTTTGTGCCTGTGACACAAAATTTGGAAGTGTGGTCCATATTTCTGAAAAACTCAGGAGAAGACCCTGCAGTGCTCCCACGTGCACATAGTCCTGTGTGTGTCTGCACCTCTTCCTTCTGCTGGGGGTAAAGCTGAGGGTGTGCCCAGGAAAACGGGCACTTACCATGTATTTATCAAAGCCAAAAGGGAAGCAGGGTTTAAATAATCAGCCATCATACATAATATATATAAATACAGAGCATTTACACAGAGTCACAGAATGTTCATATACATTTGCATTCTCATGCTGCTTTTGCTCATTCTGTTAGGTGTTTAATCCCCCAGTTTAAAAGGGGCCTCTGAAGTCTTAAGTACAGATTCGGGAGAATCTGTCAGTCTCCCATGGCAGGGCTGCTATTAAGAATGGCTGAGAGAGAGGCACATGAGCAGCAGGTCAGGTGGACCTTTCATTTTCACCTTTCGAGAGCAGATGAGCTCTTGGAGTAAGTCATTCTTCCCTGGTTTATATTATAAAACACACTTTAATCTGTTTCAAACAAAACCTAGCCAGAGTTGTGTAGTTTCTGAGACATCCAGGGAAATGAGTGAGGAGGGAGGAGTCCAAGGGTAACAGGAATTAAAAATACATGTTTAAAGCCTTTAGTTTCAGCATCATTCCTGTTTCAGTTGGGATTATTGCAACTTCCGCTGCTGGAGTATCTGACTTATTGCTCCAAAGAGAACCCAGAGGTCAGGAGAAAAGCTTTAGGTGATACAAAGTGTTAGGCAGGAAGAGTTAGAGTTAGGCTGTAGGTGTTTCTACACAAGAGCTCATCTAATCCAAGTTTTCTGTCGGAGTGAATTTGGTGCAGTGGTTGCGGTGCCTTCCTGTTGCCAAAGGTGAGAGGTTTTCCAGAGAGTTTCATTAAAAAAGGGTAAGGAGTTGTTGGTCTGATAGCTTATAACCACAGAGTTGATTTTGAAGGTGTATTGGGTAAGGCTGACAAAACAAGGAGAAATTGGAATCAGGTACTTTTAGCGGTTCTTTTGCAGTGCTTTAACAATTACTGCATTTTTCCATCTGCTGTGTACTTGATAAAACGTAGATCCTGTTACAGCCCGACTTTATAATTATTCATTTATTCCCTATCCCCAGCAGAGGAATAACTGCAGCAGTTTGCAGTGTGGTCCCTGCCCTGAGTGTTTCTTTGTCTCTGTAACTTCATCTCCGGCTTGGCAACATCTGCTGAGAGCAGACGATGAGAATCCGTGGCGGTGCCAGAACGCAGGCCAGGAAGCATCGGAAACTCTTTCCAATCTGCTGGCTGGATTATTACACGAAAAGCCAGCGAATGCAGCCTCTGTGTGTGTGTGTGTGTGTGTGTGTGTGCCTGCCTGGGGAGGGCTCCGATTACCTGAGATCCTCTGCAGACAGCACAGTGCCTCGTGGGGGAGTCTCATTTAGTATGCGGAATAAAATCGCCGTGGCACCGATCATATGATTTGAAGAGTCAATCCTGAGGCAGCACTACTGAAAAGGGGAGGTGGAAGCAAGACACTGGGTTCAGACAGCGCGAGGCTGTGAGCAGCACACGAACTGCATTCAGCAGAGCTGGGGGATCGGGCTGCCAGATGAGGAGTCGGGAAAGCACAGGGGAGCTTTATTTGTGGCCAGCCTGCGTTTTGGCAGGATGGTGTTAGTCGAGAGGAGGAAATGCGCTGCTACGTGTGATTAAAAGGTACAGGCAGCGATAGAGACAGAAGGTCGCTGTGAAACTCCTTTGATAACCACCTCGAGAGTGAATTTTACCTCTGGAGAGTGCTGGTTCCAAGTGACTGTCTGGAAAGCGGGATGAAAAGGATGCACATTCCGAGGAAGCGTTTCACTGACAGCAGAGCAAACTAGAGGAGAACTTTTACCTGCATTACTGGCATCTGGGAAAAACAATATAAGAAAGAATTCTCTGCCAGGATTCGGTTTTTTTTTTTCCTTCTTCACGAGTCCTGGAGAGAGATTTTGTAGTCCCCTCCTGAGGAAAACACCAACCAGAAGTCAGAATACTGCAGACTTTCCAAAGAACAGGCATGGTACAAAATGTGATTTTGGTGTTTTTCCGCAGGCGACTCAGCCAAAGACCCGCTGTTGAGGAGCTAGAAAGAAGGAATATACTGAAACGTGAGTATTTTTTTTTTCCTCAAGTATTTTATATGTGTTTGTTGAAATTAGTGATTGCAGTTCCAGAATGTATTATTTTTAAATAGACAAATTCATTCACTGGGATTATCTTCTGTACCTAAAAGTTTTAATTTTTCACAAAGACTTGCAATTTTAGGACAGAGAAGAATTGTTCAGGTTCAGGCTTTCCAGTAATTTTCATTCTGATTTCACTGTTACTGGTGTCCAAGAGGGGAATACAATCCAAGTGTCACAGTGCCATGAGAACTGGAGCAACATTTTTCCAGACATGGATTTTCAAGGCAAACACTGGATAGCACTGGGAATACAGTGGAAGGGGGAAGCATCCTTGCAGAGATGTGATTCTCCCCAGGTCCATTTGCTCATGTCACTGGAGATCTTCCCAAAGCCAAGTCAAAGATCAGTCTGAGGTATCAGAATTGTCAGAGGGACAGTCCCAGGCCTGTTGCAGGCACTGCCACAGGGGAGTGTTCTCAGCATCTCTCAAATTCACCAGGCAAAACTTGCAACTCTTTTCCTAAAGGTGTCCAAGGGATCGAACAAGTGATGAACATGATCCCTTTCCTTAAAACTGCTGAATGAGGGAAAGGTGAGAGAGAGCTTTGAAATTGTCTCCACTATGGATCTCAAAAGGGGGAATCCATCTGCTCTTTAGTCTATTTAGGGTTGAAAGACAAAACCCAGAATGATGTGAACTATAGTTTCTCATTAAGCAAGCATAAAACATAAAGCCACAGAAATCTGTCACACAAGCAGTGCTGCCTACACTGTTTAATTTATATTTAATCATGTGATTGTAGTTCATTAGGAGAAAAGCTATCTACATTGCGTTACCTAAAATTTAATGTATCTGAACTTTCTTAGTGGTTCCTAGGGAAAAACCTTATGTTCTTGCCATGGAAGTTATTTGGGATTTCATTTCAGTTTTAATACAAAGGGATTCCTCAGGCAGCATACATTTAGCAGTATTTTCCGTGCTGTTCCAATGCACAGCTCACACACAGTAAAATGAGCTGTATTTAGCATGTGCACAGCTAGAGGAGGAAAAGGAAACCCTCCTTGCAACGTGAGTGGGTGAACTTGGCCAAACTTCACCTGTCATCTACCATGAGAGGCAGGAAAAAACAGTAACCCAAGATCTTGAAATATGTGGGACCAGATTTTCAAGAGTCAGTAACCAAGACCTCTGAAAATCTGTTTCTTTGGGATTTTTCCTGGCTAAGGAAAAGCTGATCTCCACTGAAAAAATCTGTTCCTTTATGTTTACTTTTTTGAAGTCTGCTGGTTACATCCTTAATCTGGGTTAAACTGACCGGTTTTAATACTAAAAAAGTTTGAATACATTCATATAATGAGCTTAGAGAGAGATAAAGCAGAAAGAAGATAAAGCAGAATTAAAGATAGTTCCTGAATACCAGCTAAACATACTGGTCTAGATTTGTATCTCATTTAAAGAGCTGCCAGCATGGAGCAAATCTATTGACTTCTGTTGAGTTGCTCAGGCTTTATACAGGTTCAGCTGGGATCAGAACCACTTCCATTTATTTACCTCTGCCATTATATAAAAAGCTGAGTATCCTCTAAAGCTGTAGCAGTATAAAAACCCTTCAGTGGAATCTCCACAACCTCCTCCAGGTGTAGTAAGGGTTTGTGCAGCTTTAAGTTGTGCATTTCCCAACATCTTTGGTGTTCGTACTTGGTACTGCTGACAGAAGTTCTTTTTTGGACTCAGAATTCACACTTGCACAACTCTGGTAAAAAGAGAAGCATATTGCAAAGTACAACGACCGTTACTTTAAAGCGAATCTCCGCAAGATTTCAAAAAGTGATTTCTTAACTCCTTTAGGGAGTTGTTTCTGAGATAAAAGTAATACTTAAAAAGCAAACTTAAAGCCAGCACTTTCTTACAGTTTTGTTGATCTTCCAAGTCCTTTAACCACAGAAACACTGCTGGCTTCCCACCAAGCATGAAAAGCAAATGAACTCAAATCACGGCCCAGGTGTCAGATGTGTCCTTGCTGTACTCAACAGAAAGCTGAGCTCACAGCCAGGAAGGAGTCTCTTGAACCCCACTGTACAATCCCTGCTTCCCTCTGAACCCAGGGGATTGCCTTAGGTCGGGCAGAGCTGAGAGCCCCCTGAGGAACTGGCAGAGCACAGGCTGAGTTCCAGCACTGCCCAGGCCCCCTCGGAACTGGGAGCATCTCTGCTGAGATTTACAAAACCAGCCCTCGGAAATGAATGGATCTGTGTGGGCAGAATGATGGTGATGGGAAGAGCCTCTCTGGGTTGTCTGAGTAATAATGCCTGAGTTCTAGAATCCCTTGCCAGCATTTCATATCAAATCTCAGGTTATGTTTTTTTGTGAAAGAACAATTTCTTTTATTTCTTGGAGCGGGAAATAAGCCCTGAAGCCAAGTGAACAGAAATAACTCACTACCCATTTAGTATATTTGGAAAAGTATTTCTGACCAGAAATGTGTATTTTTGGCTTTTCTTTGGGAATTAGAATCATAGAATCACAGAATGGTTTGGGTTGGAAGGGACCTTAAAGATCATCTTGTTCTACTCTCTGCCATGGGCGGGGGCACTTTCCACTATCCCAGGTTGCTCCAAGCCCCATCCAACCTGCCTTGAAGGCTTCCAGGGATGGGGCAGCCACAGCTTCTCTGGGCAATTCTCTCACTGCACATCACATCATTTCTTTAAAAGGCACTATGCCTCAGAAAATTGTCTATTTTTAATTAAAAAATAGGATTATCTACTCTAAAAGGGGTGAATTAAAGCTGAATGAATAACTTCTTGCAGGTGTCTCTATATCTTAGAATACCCTCTACTTTTGAAAGCCTGTTCTCCTTTTCCACATTGCAGACTGAAATAGCTGCTCATCCCTGACACAGCACTAATTTTAGCTGACCTGTTCTCTTTACATTTTGTGCCTTGCCACTGAATTGTAATGCAGCACATTATAGCATTTTGAACTCATTTGATTTACATTTCTACCATAGCCAGGTGGAGCTATGCTCTACAATGTTATTTTAAATAGATATGATTGCATTTCAGTCTCATCTAATGAGTGTAAAAATCAGGGAGAAAAACGCTTCATTGTTAAAAATATCTTGGAAATCCATCTGCAGTGCTAGTGGGTTTTGGAGGCATAGTAGAAATCACGTGCACGCTTTAACACTGGAAATACCTAATGCAAGTGGTGCAATAAACCCCACAGTAGTACCCAGAGAATCCCAGAATGGTTAAACCTTTTTCTCCGGCTCTGCAGCTTTGTTCAGGTCATGGGCTCACGCCTTAATTTAGTAACAGATAGTACTGGAAATAGAAACGCCATTAACTCGTTTCCTAAGGCAGGGGATCTATTTCACACAGCGTTACAGCACTCCGGTCTATTTTTAGAGCCAGTGTGTAGGAGTTGTCACGGCTTGAATGTTAATAGGCACAACACACAAAGACAGGGGGCTGAGCTCAGAGCAGAACCCTGCAAAGGAAGCCCCGGGAGGAGCACGGGGTCCCATGTCAGGGAGAGCCAAGGTGCAGGTCAGAGGCAGCGAGTGATGCAGCCCGAGAGAACGGGCCAGAGGGCAGCACGGGCGCTCCCCGGAGCTGCCGCACTGAGGCTCCTCAGCGTCTGACAGCATGAATGGCTCCAGCAATGTGGAGAGCGAAAAAGGATGATTAATCAGCCGTGGAGTGTTTTGATTTTCCCTCTGAAGTTTATCCGAGCGCAGCGTTGGTGTGGCTGCTGCTGTTTCATTGAAGCTCCGTGGGGTTCTAGGGAGCGCAGGCAGAGCTGACATCGGCACCAGCGCGGCGTCCTCACACAGAGGTGACTCCGTGCTCCGGCACACCCCAGAGATGCTCTGAGTTACCAAAACACACAGCTACCAGCTGCTCCTTTTGCTGTGCTCAGTATTGCCTGGAACTTGGGAAAACACCAAACTTCCTCATGAGGAAAGTCATCTTTTTTTTTATATTCTCCGCAGAACGGAATGATCAAACGGAACAGGAAGAGAGAAGGGAAATCAAGCAGAGACTGACAAGAAAGGTAAAATCTTGCAATACCTGCTATCAGCTTTTAGAAATTTAGCAAAATTACCATAACCTAAAGCAGCCAGAGAGGTCGTTATTACACAGAAGCTCCCTTAATGTGCATCCTCCTCAGCAGTGTCTGATAGTAGTGGCTGCTAATATGAATTATAGACATACCTACCTTATCTCTTATGAGATTTAGTAGAATATTACATATAACCTTAGGCAGAAAATGGGTATTTGTTTGCACACTGCATATCTGTCAGCTCTATTGCAAGAAAAGGACTTTTCCATTCCTTATAGCAGAGCTGACTCCCTACTGAGCACCATGTCTGCTCCCATAGTACATTTCTTTATGCATTTAAAATAGTCTCAGAACTAGAACTAGATCTTGTTGTTCTGTTCCTAGAAATCCCTAATGGAATTACAGACCAAATATGCTGATAACTTGCTAAAGCCAGACTGAAATTCTTACAATGCATCTAGTGCTGAGAATCTCACACAGCCAATCTGCCTCTGCCTGGAGTGGAGCATCCTACAGCATCCAGAATCATCCAGAGATCATAGCAAATCCATCATAATTCCTTTTCATTTCGAAAATGTATTTTATAAGGATCTGGGTTAAAATATTTTCTTCTGTCCATTGTAAGGCACTGTGCTGTAGCCCACAACTCCATTTAAGCCGTTATGACTCTCTAGCAGTCCTCCAAATGATTAAATATTTCCCCGGAGTTTCCAAGGGTTGGGTGGTTTTCCATATGTGTCAATGCACACTGAACCAAGATGAAAAGCAGCAAATATTGCGTTTTTTACCAATACATTTGTTATTAACCCTGGTTTTATTTCACAAAACTTCTGAATGCAGCTTAACCAGAGACCTACAGTTGATGAACTGAGAGACAGAAAGATCCTGATTCGATTCAGTGATTATGTGGAAGTGGCAAAAGCACAGGACTACGACAGGAGAGCGGACAAACCTTGGACACGACTGTCAGCAGCAGACAAGGTACTGACACAACCACAGAGTCCTGCTCTCTCCTTGCTTTGTCTGTAATGATACATCACATTCTCAACAGACAATTAACCTCTGGCACATTTAATCTCTGTACACACTACCATTACTTTTTTATGCTGAAATCACACCCATGTCATAAAAAATGCTATTTATAAAAATGCCTATTTAGTACTGTAAAGGCTTTTGCCCACCCACCCAAAAAGGTGGATACCATCTTTTGGGCTCCAATTCAAAACCATTTCCAGCCAACAGAGTATCAACCTTTATTCTCAGGCTGGAAGTTTTGTCCCAAACATGCAAATATTTCCTCTCCTGTTTTTCTTGTGAATGCTCAAGGAGTCACTGGACCCACATTCTCCCAAGCATAAACACTCATTTTGTCCCATCACACACCTGCCACGTAGCTGATTTACATCCCAATTTAAGTGTCACACTTAGATGCTTGAGTAGTGAGAAAAGCTCACTGTGATGCCAGCCAGTTGGCAAGTTTCAGGGCTGCAGGAAGCAGAAGGAGCAGGATGCTGAGACAATTACTGGCAAAATGGCAAACACAGGACTGTTAACATGGCTTTGTGCTGAGATGTGGAGATCAAACTCTTTGGTTTCCATCCCAGTGTCTCCCCAGTAAGTGACAAATGGGTTTGGAGGACTCATAGAAAAGGAACAGAGCATTTCTACTCCAGGAGCTGTTCTCCCAAGCTCTCTAAAATGGTGAATAAGCTATTCCATAGTAATCAATGGAATAATGATTTCATATTTTCCTTGTATGAACTTTTTACTAAAATCAGACTTTTCCTGGTTTTACTGTTTCAATGTTCATGTTTCAATTAACAAGGCAGGTTTATAAGCCAAAAGAAAATGACAGTTTTCACATACTGGTGGCACACATCAGGAAGTCAGGGTCAGAGCTGGACCTTTGCATTTGTGACTGAAAAATGGATCAATTTCTTGGCAACTTCTCTTAATCTTTAATAAATTTTAACTGCAGTCTTATTAAATGTGAGACAACCAGCCCTGAGGTGTTATTCTGTCAGAATTGCTTCTAGACAGCAGTGACCCTGTCAGCAATCAATAACTGATGAGAAGTATTGTGTCACCAATCCATACAGCCCAAATATTCAGCATTTCTACCAGCACAGAGTGCTCTGCTATACCCAATACCTGCTTCTTCTACCCCAGAAACTGTTCTGCTCTGCAGGTCTGGCATTTTGAAGTCCTCACAAGCACAGAATTATTTGTTCATGTTTGTCTCTTTTAAATTCCTAGGCAGCAATTCGGAAAGAGCTGAATGAATACAAAAGTAATGAAATGGAGGTCCATGCATCAAGCAAACATTTGACAAGGTCAGTTTTCCAGCTTTATTTCCACTGCCTGCTAAAAACTCTGCTTGAGTCCTGAACCTGTGGATTTTACTCTTACATGCTGGATGTGGGAGAATATGCAAAGGGAGCTTAACATTAAAAGCAAATTGAAGCATTTCTCTTCCTGAAGAGAACCCAATTCTCTGATTTTTTGGGGAGCTTTTAGTAGCACGTACCAAGAAGCCTGCAGACATTCTCCAGGGCATCCCTCAGTCAGCATTCCTTGGACCAAAGATTCAAAGATAGGACAAAAAAATAAAGCATATAACACAGAAAACAATAGGATTTTTAAAGTTGAACAACTTAATACACTGTATAAAGAGCTCTGAATTAAATGTACTTGAGCCTGCAGCCTTATCACAAGCACTGAGACTTCCCTGCTAAGAAATACAAAACTGCACAGACCACAACAGGCCAGTGCCCAGGGGTAATGCCTTTGTGCTAATTGGATTTGTTCTAAAGGATTCAGCCTGGGGATTTCAGTATTCCCTGCCAGTCCCACTGCTATTGGAAGGAGCAGGCCCCAGGTAACTTAATGACACTTAACTCCATGTCAGGAGGAGGTCAGGAGAGAGAACAGGTTCGGATTGTTGTCACTCTCCACGTGATGGGGCCTGTGAACCCGGTCAGGGCAGTGCCTGCTCCGTGTGCCAGCACTGGCCACAGGGACTGAGTTTAAACACACATAAAAACATTCAGTTCCTTTCCTGAAGTGGAGAAAAAATGATAGGCTGATTCCACAGCCACTGATACTTGCAAAAAGGCCTTACTAAGGGCAAAGCAGCATCACTGCATTGCTGGAATGAAACGTGGGAAGGGAAGAGGGGATGGCTGCAGTTTCAGTCTGGAAGGGAGCTACACATTCCCCAATTGAAGTGACCTGGGGAGTTCGAGGAGATGATCATGAGAGATTTTGAAATTTGTTCAGGATATGAGGAGTAAACAGGCTTACAATTAGTGCTAAGGCATTACAAATGATTGGGGCTTTAATTACGGATCTCAGCTAAAAAACCAAGCCTACAGAGCAAGAGAAAATCTATTCCAGACTCACAGGACTATCGTATCTCCTCATACTTTATGAAGCATTTTAACATTAACTCTTAAAAAAACCAAGATCACTGCACAATAAAGACCAATGACAAACTGTGGCTTCATTTACTAAGCTAAAAAACCCCAAATCAACTACATACCTGTATTTGCAATTGCATTCCCAAATAAATGTAGATGAGGTACACTGGGCCCTGAGGACTGTACCTGCCCTGCAGTCATGGCACAGGGGTGGGAATGTGCTGGGGAAAATTAAGAGCTGCTAATACTCTTTGGTACTGTTACTGTACCTTTAAACAGAATGAATACATTTTTAGGCTTTTAAAATTTTGTTAATCCAACATAAACCCCCCAAAATAATTGAATTCTATTGCAAAGTGGTCTGAAAAATGTCTCTTTTCTCCTAGATTTCACAGGCCATAGAAATTTTCTTCTGAGAAGAATCTGTCTTTACTTTTTGATATTGCTGCTGAACACGCATCAGGGAATAGCGGAGCCTTTCCCTAAGGTTCAGTGCAGGCTCCCTGGCTGCTGATGTGACAGAAGGACTCTGCAGCTGAAGCCTCTGCAGCACTTGGGGACAGGACGCCAGCCCCGAGCTCTGGAGGCAGAAGAGTGCTGGCCTGTGGAGTGGGACAAGCTGCTGAAAAAGACTGAAGTGAAGCTACTTGGAAGAGCCTCCTCCTCTCCTTTCCCACCTGTCTGGAACTGGTTTGCAGCCTGCCTTGGAAAAGGAGATGTTGTGCATGTACAGGCTTTACCATTCCAAGGCCTCTGACATAAATGGACGTGACACTCTGTCATCCAGTATTATGTTGACAAGACATTTTGAACTTACCACAGTTAGTTTGTAAAACACCTAAGTTCATGTTCTAAAAACTAATTTAATGTATTATAATTTCATTCTTTTTTATATACTGTCTAACAGAATCACAGCTGCAAGCATTTTTGATTCCTGTTACTTTTGTTCTTTAATTAAATGACTACTTATTGCAGGAAATGAACATGTTTCCTGAAGCTCTTTTTTTCCCAGGGATAGTTGGGAAGAGATTATAATTATTATGTACCAAATCATTTGACTTCTTCAGCGACACAGAGTCTGCAAAAGGATGATCTCAACTAAGGTTTTCCATCTTGTGAAATAGCCTAACCTGGCTGGCATTGTGCTCGAGTTGAGGCTCTGACCCTCTAAAGAATGAGTTTGGTTCACTGTTATTCAAAAGTACTAAATTGGATAACTAGAGGCAGAAATGTAACAATGTTCTTTCATGTTTAGCAAACAGATGGTTTTAATGCTTTCTTGACAGTAAGAAGAAAACAGTTACTAAATGCTAATAACAAAGCAAATAGAACTGGTTGAGAAAAATGTAAAGCCAGACATTTTAATAATGCCTGACATGCAGAAGCATCTGAGGATTTACTCAATACTACCAAAAAATACTGTGAGACAAGTAATACATTGATAGCTGCTAACCACACCTGATGAGACAGAAAAAAATGGTGAATCCACTCACAAGCCAAACATTTCTCTGCAAGACTCTGCAGTGCTGCCATTCTAGGGAGTCATTCAGTGTTAATGACTTGAAAAAGGCATTCTTGGTTCTTGTAGCTTCACTGGGATGATCTCCATGAAGTGTGAAAATAATAAAATGCAGTCTGTCAAAGTGTCTGTATAGACTAGTACTGAATTGCTGTGAGGTGGGGAACAGCCCCCAACACAGAGTGTCAGTTCTGCCCCAGGTGGGGATGGAATCACAGGAACTGGAGCTGCTCCTGGGGAAACTGCCAGGCAGGAATGGAAGGTAAGGACACACAGTGCAACACCTAAAGTCTGTGCCAGGGCAATGGGAGAAGGAACGAAGGACTCCTGGGAGAGGTGGTGTCAACATTTTAATATTTGTCTTACTTGACTATCAGCTGAAGACTTGAATGACCCCATCACTTGATCCAAAGATGTGCTTTTTCCTCTTTATTGTAATTTTTTAACTTGCTGGCTTTTCACAGAAACACGTAACATCATAACTAGCCTTTTAACATACATACATTTCTCATTTTATTATTAATAATACAGCATTAATTCTTAACAACAATATAATGATAGTCCAGGTGCAATATACAAAAAGGCCAAACAGAAAGGAGAGCAAAGTTTCTTCAGCAGAAGAAGCATTTTCAGTTTGAGCAGAGCAGATGAGCCACTGTTAACTACAAACTAAACTCGGCTAATAACCCACGCACAGGAACACTCCTGTTCAGCCGTGATGCACACTTCCACTGGTAATAACGTGATATAAAACACATTAAAATTATGTTTAAAAATACAATAAAAAGAAAAACATTGTAAGGCTAACTTAGAGCAGCTTTTAAATGTCAAACAATGGCCCTGAGCTGTGTCACTGCTGCACCTGAACCCTGGGGTAGCCCGGAGTGGCTCCGTCCTTCCCGCGCTCTCTGCCCCTTCCTCAGGCAGCCCGGCCTCTGCTCTGCTCCTGGGAGAGACACAGCTTGTGAGAGCTGCAGAGCCACTGCTCCCTGGCACTGAGCACTGCCTGCCTGCTGCTGGGGGAGTCTGTGGGGGAGTCTGGACACCCCCTGAGCCACGGACTGTGCTCGGTTCCTGCTGGAATTTGGGATCACAGCTCAGAGGGCTCAGGGAGGCTGTTCTTGGGCAGCCTCCTCCCAACAGAAAAGAGAAACAGGCCTGCAGTGCACAGTTCCTGTCACTAACTAAAAACAAGGCTGTTGTATTATTTTTCCAACATGGCCTCATTGTAAGAAAATAATTTGGGCCTTGCAGTGCACTTTTAGAAACCTTGTACAGTTTAGAGAAAAGTCCTGTTTGATTCAGATAAAATTCAATCAGACCAGTGAGAAGTTTAACATCTCATGAGGTCCATCTAGTGGAGATCACAGCGAGCACAGGCTCAGAAAAACCCCAAACCACACAGAAAACCAGAGGCTCAGAAAACATCCCTACACTTACGTAAATGGGAGGAGTGGACCAAATTATTTACTGGAAATTTCAGTATAATCATTTCCAGAGACAACACAGCCTTGTGGTTTTAAAATTCTTACCCAAAATATTTGCACAGCAGATTTATCTGACCTCCTACTGATTTAAAGCAAAATAGCAATGATATTTTGTAAAAAACCCAACAGACATTCTCTGTCTTTCTTGACTTGTTTAGTACAACTATTTGCAACACAGTTCAAACCCAAGTGTTGAGAATGTTGTCTCCTGGAAAACCCTACTGAAATCTAACACCACAGACAAACAGGACTGAGATCAAACCAGGTGGTTTGGTCCCTAAATAATTCCTCCCTGTGTTCTGGATCAGACCCAAACCATAGATTCAAAGTGAAATTCAAAGTGATTTCTCTCAGTTAAGTAACATATAAAATTGTTTAAGACTTACTTAAAAGTAGCATGTTCTAAAAAGAAAATTACAAATTACATTTTAGCAGACTCAGTAAAATAATTCCAAGTCTCACAGGTGAGTGGAAAAGTCTTATCAATACAGATTTTAACATTTTCAAGGAAAATATCCTTTCATTACAGTAGTTTCCTTGAGTGTGACCAAAAAAAAAAGATAAAAAAGAAAAAGCTGTCAAATTTTCCATTACAAAAGTATTTATATTCACCTCGAATTTCACGAAGGAATCTGAAAAATCACTTCAGAATTCTGCCTTTGATTGAAACAAGGTCTGCAGTCCCCGGCGAACGTTACACAGCTCCTCTTCTTGCTGCACAAAAAAATTACCTTTATCACTTTTATCACTTTTATCACTTACCACATTTATCACATGCTTTTGAAAAAAGGCAGATTTTATTTCATGTACTGCAATCCTGGTGCACTGTACAAGCTGCTTTTAACATACAAAATATGGTAATTTTCTTTTCAACATTAAAACTCAGAACTAAACGAGTCCATTCACATCTCCCTGTAGCTCCCATCGCCCAGGTAAGGTTTAAAGTGTAACAAGTCAGTGACATTTGCATTCTGACTAAATTTTATTTTTGATAGGGGACTAAAAATCAAAATTTTAGTAATTTAGTGTTCAAACAGCAAAAACTAAATAAAAATGAGGACAAGATAAATTTATTTACCATTTCTTTTAGAAATTTCTCTTGGAGTCCTTTTATGTCTTCTCTCATCAGATCCATCTACAAAAAGACACTGAATGCATCTCCTCTCTCACAACTGCCAACAGGTTTTCAAGCAAACAACTGCATCCCTAAATGTGTCCTAACCAAGAGACACAGATGCATATGCAGCCACCTGCCTATGGAAAGGGGTTTGTGTTTTAAATTTGTTCTTTCTTGGAAGAGTAACACCAATAAACAAAGCCACAGAATCCAGAATAAGTCCTGATAACCGCACTCACCTTGCAGTGAGTGAAACCTAGGCCTAAACATTGAATATTGTTAAATTAAGAACATTTTATGAATATTAAAACTAAAAAAAATACTTGGGTATCATCAATATAATGCTGAGGACAAAATATTCAGGAAAAAACATCAGTACTGGTATCTGTGGGTACAACTGAAGGAAGATTTATTAAAATGAGCAAAACAAAAGTTCACCATACCTCTGAAGTAAAAACATTTTCTTCATAGTCAACAGAATGGTAGATATTCTTTTCAAATGAAGTTTTAAGAATCTGAATTCTAAAGAAATAAAGGCAGTTCAAACAGCTTTGCTACATAAGAACTTCCTACACAGAGCATAAATACATCCCATTGTTGGTAGTCTATTTGCATTTAAAGGACGGATAAATATCCCATCATTGTTACTGCTGGAACAGTCCCTCAGGTATGTGGAGAAATTTAGCTGGAGAATAATTACATGAACATTTTAATCTCATTTTCTCGTCTCATCAACCATTTCTCTTTATGGAAGAAGTTGCAGAGAGAGGAGCAGTTGTGCTGACTTCTCCCTCAGTGAACAGCACACAAATCTCATCCCAGGATTAGTGAACCCTACTGACCTCTGCTGCTCATTTTTCATGTACGTGCTAAAAGTGTGGGAATGCTTTTTCCAAAAGGTCTGGAAAGAAAAGAGATGCTAATCATTAGGAATTGATTTTCCAAACTAAAAGTAATTAACATCTAATATGAGCAAAATAACCACAACCACAGACTCAACACAGAAGGGGCAGGAGTTACACAGCCCCCACAGAAGCTGGAAGGAACCAGCCCAATAAAGTACTTGTAGGAGTTTATAGTATGAGAGAAACATACAGGAATCCATAGAGTGGATGGAATGTAGGAAAATACATGTAGGAAGACACTGGAATCCTAAGAGCATCCTAACACCCCAAATGTATTATTTGAAATTTGACCCAACTAGAAGCAAAAAGGTAAGGGCTTTGAAAATCCAAATTAATGATCTTAAGTTAAAGATGATGTGAATAATCTACAGATTCCACAAGAATTCCCTTTTACCCATGAGCAAACAACTAAAATACAAACCGAGAATTCTTTTTCCATGATTTTCAGGGACTGAGAATCCTTTTCAAATTTCTCAAGTTCCTCGGTGAGAGTAAAATGAAATTTGTCCAGCTGCCTGATCCTACCAAAACAAACCTGGTTACTTGTAGAAGGTATTCACTGCATTTTAAGGATGTTTTAACAGAACTCTTCCATTACTGACCTGCATTCATGGAGCTGGTAACTCATTGTTGCCAAGTGCTGATGGGCAGCTCTCAGTGTTTGCTTATTAAAATTATCCATTTTCCGGGAGCGGTTCTATGAGGATGTTTCAACATGAAATTCAGATTATTTGCACTTTAGGGAAAAAAAACCCTGTAGTATGTTCAGTACTGTAACTGCTTAGTATCACAGCAAATCCCCTTTTTAAAGATGTACTTGTGTGGTGCAAGCCAAGCTGTCACCTGTGTGCTCATGTTCCCACCCAAGTGATATGGCACGAGAAGGGTCTTGCCTCAATTTTCTTGGTAAATTCTTTCTGGAGCTGCTGACAAATGCTGATGGTTGAGCAACCAGGCTCCCAGAATTCCCCATCCAAACCAGACAGGTCATTCACAGATTGAGTGGAGACACTTTCAGACACTGAAGAGAACAAAACCAATGTCAAATGCAGTATAATAAAGTCCCCAGTCTGTAGGTAGCACAGGGCCTAGGACACCTTTTGTTATATAGAAATTAATGTCACCCATTAGATGGCTGAAACCAGTTTCTATTTTCACATCAATTTGCTGACTTTTTGTATGGTTCCAGTCTCCAAAAAAATGCTAAATGTTATTTCTCTGCTTTAACACGTAAAATGCTTTTTGATATTGTACTTCCTTGTTTAAACTTGAATTTGTCACATTATTTTAAAACTTTGCACTGTCAGTCCATGACCAACCTCTGTAAGTGGCAGCATCATCTGTTTTAAATAATTTTTTGGGCTTTAAACTTATTCTTCTCCTTCCTTTCTTTTCCTCCTCTTTGCTTGTTTCTGCCTCATCAGAGTTGCTTTCTGTGTCACTGTGGTAAGTTCGTTTGAGGAATGTCTGTACACTTGGTCCTTCAATAAACATGGAAACAATGCTGTATTTTAGCATTATTTAGAACAATCAGATGGGAGGATATGGAAGATTTTATTGATGCAAACTGATTTGATGCACACTTAAGGAAGATGTGTCTTGGCTTTAAAATATGAGAATTACATAAAAATTAATAACCATTACATTTATAGAGGGGACATTCAGCTGAACTCTGACTGATGAGCAAGTCTGGGATTTTTTCTGATAAAACCATTATCCCCATTTTTTCCCTGTACCAGTGGGAATGCCTCTCTCTTTGGAACACAACTAACTCTTCACTAAATCAATATTTTGGAGCCTAATATTCAGGTTTTTTAAGGATAATTAAAACAGCAGAGAAAATGTGAAAAAGAGTAAAAATGGAATAATGCTGAAAATATATAAAATGTAACAAGATAAAAAAATTTTGGCCATATCATTATGCCAAATAAAACATTTTTCTTAACCCTTATGAAGACACATAAAAAGTATTTTGTTTTAAATTAAATGTCTGTACCTGACTCATTCATGGGGGCGTAAGGTTCTTTAATCCAAGACTGTACTCTACTCCTGCTGGAAGCAGACAATGGAGATGGTGCTACACAATCCTAAAAGAAAAGTCACCGATTTATTTATTAGCTTCAAAATTAAATTGCTTTTAAAAGTCCCCATCAGAAGCTCACATTTATATTGTGAAAAATAATTTTTTTTTTTTTTTGGAAGTCACTAAGAAAATATTTACTCCCTGTTATTTTTTTTAAACATTAATTGTAACTGATCTTGTTGGGATATAATTCTTTCATTGTATCCATATGATAAATAATTATCTCATTTATCTCCAATTTTTAAAAATTAACTATTAGCAGGTCCCAAGATCCGTGTTTAATATGGAGATGCATTTCCCTTAAACATCACCACCTGGAAAGCAGATAAAACAGATGACAAGCTGCAGCTCTGAGAGCAAGGAATGTACTAACTCACCTCTTTACTTTTAGTGAGAGGCTTGGTGGGATCCTGGAGTTTGTCTTTAGCAGAAAGTGTGTCTGAAAAGCAAGACTGGAGACTGGAATCTTCGTTGTTATTCCCTGTTTCCAGCACAGCTCCCTTCACATGTTTTCCACTGCCAGTTTTATACGTTGTGAAGCTGAGCTACACATTAAGAAAAAAATCATAATTGAAAGGAGATGTTCCTTAAACCTCGCCACCTGTAAACTGATAAAACAAAGAGCTGCAGGTCTCTTCTGAAGAGCAAAGCATTTAGGAACATACCTCTTCCTCGTTTTTGGGGACAGGTTTAGTGATATCCTGAAGCTTTCCTTTAACAGAAAAGGTGTCCGAAAAGCAGCGTTGGAAACTTGAACCTTCATTATTATTACAGGTTTCTGATGCAGCTCCCTTGGAATTTTTGCCACTGACAGTTTTATATGCAGTTAAGCTGAGCTGCACATGAACAAAAACCCCCAAACATTATTGAGAGGAGAAGCACAAAACAGTTGGCAGCTGAATGGAACAATTTCAGTTAAAACAGCTCTAGAAAAATTAATGCTCTTACCAAAGATGCTTCAGTTAGAACGGGTGAGAAGCTTTTCCTTCCAAATGTCAACTTTGTAACTGCTGCCTCAGGGGACTGATCTACACCCAGACTTTGCAGAGTCTTATTTTGTGGGCAGAAATTACTAGGAGAGATTCCTTTCTCAGACTTTAGCATTTCCCTGTCTTCTAGCGTCGACTCCTGAAGACCAAGCGATCTTTCACTGGAACTCCGCTCTGGACTAACACCTCCTGAGACTCTGTCAGCACCTAGGGAACAATTCCTGCACTGTCAGCACCAGCAAGGGGAGTTACTCAGGGAAGCCAAAGCCCCAGAACTGCTCCCTGGTCCAGGCCTAGGAATTTCCAAGCCTCAGATGGGTGGAATTTGGCACAGGCCATGCCACACTTCCCCTTTGTCCCTCTCCCACTGTTTCAGCAGTACCAGATTTGTTCTAACACTGACATGATGTGTTTAAATATTACCCTGATGTCAAGTAACTGCACCAACCTATAGAAATGTTAGTGACACACTAATACAATTCCTTAAGTTATATGGAGCACCCGAAATTATGGGTATCTCTTGTTTTAGGAGCATGTAATAAATGTAAAATTCACTGCTGTGATAACCCTCAATTAACCTCCACCTCTTGATTCAGTACTGCTAGAAATTAAAAGTGAAAATACCTACATCTCATTGTCTCAAGGGAGGCAGAGCTCTCAGCTGAAGGCATTTCCACTTCCTTCTGTTCTGCAGAATTCCTGGATTTCACCAGTGCTTTCTGTACATAGCTATCCACTCTCTTGGGCTCCACAGGTACAATCTGCAGTACCTTTGGCTGCTTGTAATCCTTGTTTGCCCCATTCATATGTTTCTATTAAAGTACAAAAGTTATATATAAACATCTTTGTAACCACAGTGTACATAAAAGCTGATAAAGAGAGATATAGGTATATTATCTATATACCATTGATCAAGCTGAAGGACCATCATTAGAAGTACTTAAATCCATAAGCCCATCAGGTTTTCCAACGTCAATAAACACCGAATTTAACTCAACACAAATTTCTAATCTTAAGAACTACTTAATTATTGGAGGCAATTACTGATGCTTCAGGATTTAATGAATGAAGTTTATAAAGCTTCCCATATATATTGACATGTTATGCTAATAACAATGAAAATGTTTCAGCAAACCAAAATTCATTTACTAGAAATCCTATCTGGATATTCAGCAGATGTACTGAAACAACCTCTCCTAAGTCAGCATTTTCTGCTGTACACAGAACAGGCCCAGCATGACCAGCATCACACCAACTCAACCACGTGTGGCTCACTAAACCCTCCCATTTAAAGACATTTTCAAAATACAGCTCACAGTAGTCCTTTGCAGCAGAATAAATTTCATAAATAGAAACTAAAAATCTATTATGACTAATAGGATTATTGAGGACTGGTTTTCTTACGGCTTAATACTCATTAAAATCAGCAATATTAAAAGTAATAAAATTAACTTCAATTTGCTCATGTTGGGCACTTAAAATTCATGAGTACCAAATACAAAGCAGAACAAAGTTTACTTCGAAAAACATAACAGGAATGGATTTTTAATTATCAGGTATTATACACCTGTATTTTGGCTTTCTCCTCCTCAGGGGTGCGTGTTGGAGTCTCTTCTTCACTCTCAGACTCAGAACTGGAAGGCTCTTTGTAATTTTTTGTTGCTGCTGCTCTCCGAGGGAGTTTTTTTCTGGTGGATTTTACTATCATTTCATCCGTTTTTGAACTCTGGGCTTTACATTTGTTTATCTTTGGAAGAATAAAACCATCTTCAATTTATGAGAATGATTAATACACATATAAGATAAAATGGCAGGCAACTTGGTTTAATTACTTCAAATCCATTATTTCAGAACAGCTAACAAGGTTTAACTTTACCAAAGTTCAGAGAGTCTGACCATCAGTCTACTAAAAACAGCACCCAATGTGCAAAAATCATTCTGACTCACGTATGCCTGAAAAACCAGCTAAATACTACATGAAAAGAATATAATACTTGAAAAGAATAAACTGTATTTAAAAAATGATCTGGGAGAAATGCCATATATTTATGAAAAATTATTTTAAAAGTTTCTAGCGGGAACTAAGAAATTTTGAATCTATATTAAAATTCTAGTTGCAAATTTCCATTTACCTTTTTCTGATTTCTATTTTTGCTTTTAGGTTTATCCACGTGGCAAGCAGGTTCAGAGAATTTATCTGCTGCTACAATACAAGAAGGTTGAAAAAATCAGGAAAATATTTAAATATTTGACATTATTTTTAGCTGTAAAATAACAATCACTTTCATGCCCACAAACTGATTCAGTAACTGCTTTCAGTCCATTATTCTAAGAAAGACTTCTTTTTAATTGACAACAACTTCTACCTGTCCCATCCTCCAATAGTCTTCCACATTAAAGTACAGAATTTCTGTAAATTGATCTTTATAAATGATTAGAACTAATTTGATAATTATGCTTGTTAACAAGGCAATGAAAATATATGGTACCTGCAACACAGCACACGCCTTGGTGTGCACTTAATATCTAAGGACAAACTTACTGCAGCATTCTTCAGAAATATGAAAAAGGTTTCTTACTTTTGTCCGTGCTTATTGGTTTCCCTGATTTTTTATTTCTACTGTAATCAATTATCTGGGCTTTAGGTTTTCTCTTGGATTCCTGCAGCCAACTAATCTCTGTCTTGCTGTCATCCCCTCTATTTTCTGTGTCTGAGTCACTAAAGAGATGCTTCTTGTCTCGACTGTTCCTAGTCTACAAAACCCAAAAATGTTCTCAAGTTATTGATTTGTTTTTATATGTAGTCTGCTTACATAATTTGTATTTAAAGGCAGGAAGACAAGCTGCACTGACCCATAAAAATCTGAGCCTTACCTTTTTTCCTCCTTTCACTTCCGTGCTGGATTTACTGGTGGTTATGTTCCTTAATTAGAGAAATAAAGCCTTTAAACAATACATTTTAAAATAGTTGTTCTAAAACTTTCTACTATTCCCATGATATGTGGATTAAGCATTCAAACAGAGGTAACTACTTTTCTTTCCACATTATTTTGGAATAACCTGTTCACCTGAAACCCTAAAGGTTGTGCTTGTTTCCCAGTTATCAGTAAGAGCACACACTAACAACACAGCCCTTTCCAGGTGGGTCATTAACCAAAACCCATCCCCCCTATTCAGGAGTTTCTCTCCCTGTAGTATTCCTTGAGGAGAACTGTTCCCTTCATGGAACACATTCCTTTTTATCACCTTCCCAAAGGACAATCATGGAACAGCCTAGGAGAACACAGCAGTGTTTATTGCCTAAAAAAAACTAACACAGCCAAGATATTCTTGTCATGCAACATTCCCTGGAATTTTGTAACTGCCTGCTGGAGAGTGCAGGCTGTACTAGGATAATCAGCAGTCAAAACAGAATGTCCTACCCCTTTTTGTTTGTCTCTGTACGAACACTCAGTTCAGTCACACGCAATTCTTGGATCTAAAAATGCAAATAGAGAGGAAACAAATGAAGGTTTTCATTTGTTATAGAATCTGAAAAAAATTAAACAGGCCACCAGACAGGCTACCTGACAGTAACTGCTAAGGGGTTTTTCCCTCAGTTATTACAATTAACGTAAGCAATTAACGGTCATTAATTTCTATCTTAGAATTTATTTAACAGAGCTCACAGTCAAAACCAGCTGCAGCTGACTGAAGCTCTCAGTATCTCAGAGCAACACAAGAGTTCCCAACCACCTGCTTCACCACCTTCCCAATTCACCAGGCTCCTCTGAGCCATAAGAAACAAAACCATCTTGTATCATCATTAGATTTTCTTTTTGCTCGAACATCTGGACAAAGATGTCTTTAAAATGGGGATTAGAAGGATGGCAATAACGTTATAAGGATAATTCAAAATAATGATACTCCTAACTGTTTAATTCTTAATTTCAGGAAAAACATCTTCATAGCTTGAAGTGGCCAGAATCCTGAAACAGAGTATATTGTTATATATCTGAGAATGCTGGAGGTATTTACATGGCAAACCTGTTCCCCCACTTAGTTCACGGATATAATTTGAATTTTCAGATCTTATTTATACTTTCAGTAGACAAAATTTGACTGATTTCCTTTCTATCTTATTCATAACATAAGTTGCAGTTATTTCTTACTCCAAGCTTTATTGTAGGCTCATCAAACCCACTGATGTTAAAGTTGTAGACATCATCCCTGTGAAACAGACACAGAGATCAATTTTGTGAGCGAATTAATGAACATTTCACAGAGTCAGGTGTGGGTAATCAGAAATTATGTTTGAAAATGTAACTACTTACAGAACAGGACCAGCAGTTATATTAAGAAAAGAAGCGGTTTTTAGGGTTCTGTCCTGAACTTCTTCCTATCCAGAAATGAAAAGTGAACTCCTCTGTCAAATTTGGACTGTGCTTTCATAGACACTGTCATCTCAAAAAGCAAAATCTTCATCATGAAGATAATCAGGTTGATTAGCAAGAGTTCAATATGGCAAAACATACAGTCAATGCATAATTAACATCTACAAATACTTAATATTCAGTGGTATTTGAGAACTTTCCCTTTATACCTATTTACTACCACCATGTATGTAGCTATAACTCATATTAAAAACAACTCCAACAAAAGCACTGTTACCTTGGAGATCCAGGATTTATTTAAATGTGTCCTAAAAATAAAGATACATTTTTAAAATGCTGATTAGAATATATGCATTAGAATACTGCCTATATAAGAAACACAGAAAATTTATTCATGCATTTAAATACAACATCAATTAAAAGATGGATTAAAAGAGCCCAGCCCCTTTCATTTATCAGCAGTCATTGGTACATCACAGAGACAGCCAGAGGCACACAGAGACTCAGCACAACAGGAAATAGTTCACATCATACCTGTTAAAGCCCAGGGAATCTCTTGCTTTGCTTTTCTCATCACTCTTGTCTTTGTATCTGTTACTGATTTTACTGATCAGTGATTTGGCTGCATCTGCCATTTCTTTAGACTTTGTTTTCTATATAAAAACAGTTTTAAGACTCAACATCCAACAGAAGAAGAAAGCTGCAAACAGAACTTCAAGTTCCTGACAACCCCCTAAACTTCATTAAATGTCTCCTACATGGATTGAATTACATTCATTTGAAAGCCATTTTCCCTTGCATGACAGTAAACCCAATTCCGAAACACTGAACATTTGACAATTCTCTCAACTGCAAGCAGAAGAAACAAAGATAAGAAACTCTCACTGTCTTTGGGTTTGAAGTCTCTTTTCTGAGGAGAACATCAGGGTCCTCTTGTGCAAGATGAGAATGCAAAGATGTGTCAGACACTCTGGCTGAAAGAAATGTTTTAAACCATGATTCAGCAGTAGTTTCAGTATTTTTCCCTTCTGTATGTAACTGTTTC
Source organism: Machaerirhynchus nigripectus (assembly GCA_013397975.1). Classification (NCBI taxonomy): domain Eukaryota; kingdom Metazoa; phylum Chordata; class Aves; order Passeriformes; family Dicruridae; genus Machaerirhynchus; species Machaerirhynchus nigripectus. Next base: position 28,837 of record VZRQ01006125.1, on the reverse strand, counting down.
TGTTCCAAACGATCAACACTGACTGCCACTAAGGATGGTATCAACTTAATTTTCTTGGTTCTGGTTTTTTATTTCTTTATCTGGAGAGGTACTTCAAAAAGCTGAATAAATGCTTTTTGTTTCACAGCTCTTTCACTACCAATAGTAATAAAGGGGAAAAAAAGCATCACTGCAAGTTAATTTCTCTGATCTATTTCTAAGAGTAACAGCTGACCAAGTGTGACCATCACCTGGATGGGATGCACGTGCCAGTGATGGATTTGGCTTTTGCTTGTCCCCAGTTGTTATATTCTTCTCAGGAAGAGGGAATGTTCTTTTTTTCCATGTTTCAGTTTTATCAAAAGAAGTGTCCGAAAGACCAGGCAGCCTAACAAAGACAACACCATCTTACTGTCAGAACTTGAGTCTTAATTATAATAAACATGCATCATAACACAGGAAAATGATGATGTCTTAGAGATACCAAAGCATTTTAAATTGCAACAAAGTATTAGTTCTGGTAATGCCTGAAATCTCTCCCGTCAAACTGAGTGACAACAGTGATGTGGAATTCTTTTCCAATACTTACAAAGGTTTGTTGCTTCTCCCAATAGGCTGAGAATCAGGAACAATATCTAACACTTCATCTAAATGAGACATTAATTTGGTGTCAGTTATTATGGCAAAAGAAATGGAAAAAATGAAAATAATTTTAAAAGTAAGGGCTATCAATGCTTGTAAAATTACTTGCCTAAAGTTTGCTTTTCTGTGGCCTCTTGTAAAATTTTTAAGACTTCTTCAGAACACATTTGCTACAGTGGAATGACACCCAAAAGGAATTATTAGTGCAGGACTACAAGCAGTGTAACTTCATAAACTTGTGCTTTCCCTAATAGAACATGACATTCTTTTTCTCATTTCATGGAAGTGCTGTTCCAGTACCTTTTCAGGTATTTTTGCCTCATTCCTGGTATCTGACTTCCTGATCTGTTCTGTTTCACAAAATTCATTGTCTACTCTGCATCTCTGCCCACTCTAAAAAGCACAGTAAGTAACACTGCCAGTTACAGCTCATAAAAGCCAAAATGCCCTAAACAAAACATTCTGTACATGAAAGCCTTTTTCAGAGCCTGGCCGGATCAAAAAATGCTTCAGAGTCCCATAGTCTGGGGCTTGACCTGAATCCGAGCAAGGCACACATTCACAACCAGAAAAAATAGAAAAATACTATTTTATAGTCATTGTTCAATTGGCAGAAAACATTTAAAAAACATACTTAAACTGCAGGTCAGTGGCACTTATTTAGTTTTTTTTTTTATACTAGGACTGCCTGATCAGAAATGCTCTAAAACTAATGCTTTAAATGTTGCAAGCTCAAGACATGAACGTTTCATAACCACAGTTGAACATATTCTGTGTTTTATGACTATTTCACTACTGCATAATCTATTAGAGATTATTGCATGCACCTTTCTCCTATTATATACAAAGGAAGAACTGGGGTTCCAAAAATAGGATGTTAATTCTAGGGTCAGAAGTAATGAGTGAATGCAAATTGTGCCTAATTTTGTTGGAGTTCAGTCTGACTTCAAATATGTTACACCAGAAATCCAGAAGGCAAGAAAACATCATGCAATAAAGTAAAATATACTATTTTCTAAAAGTGACTTGCTGACTGTAAAACCCTAGCTCTCTGAAATATGAATTAGGAACAAATTAGAACAGAAATTAATGTTATTCTAAGAAAAAGACTTAGCTACAGAGGACATGCATACTCCAGGAGGTTCCTGACAGAGATCCTTTGTTCTGCTCTCATTTATTGCATCATTGTCAGACCTTTTAGTAGAGCTGGTCATTTCCAAAGGCAATTTAAATCTCCCTTTAAAAGGAGTGGCTGAAACAAAACAGATGTGTAAGAATTGCACCACTTCTCCCATTACAATTACAACAGGAAGCATTTTGCCCACAATCAGCTATTCCATGAACTCCAACAAAAGCTGGTTAGTTTTGATACCCTTATGGACCTTTAATAATTCCATTGATTCCAACTATGGTGCGTGCAGATTAAGAGCTCCCGGACTGTGGATGTGTGGAGGCAAAAGCAAAGCTTGTTACAGGCTGGCTCTGCTAGAAAATGGTTGCTATTTAAAGACTTCACTGTAATACATTTTTACTGAGTTCTCAGCTTGCTCCAGCACCAGCAGCTGCCTGACAGCTGCAGGAAAAATGCCAAGTGACCCTGAGTTGCTGGGAATGCTGTGCAGCAGCTGTCCCACACCATGGCCATGGACCAGGAGCAAGCCGCCCTTAAACATTTCGAGTTTAAATCATCTACGAAGGAGATTTTATAACCTCCCCTTTTCATTTCCAGCTCTGCCAAGGATCAGAGTTCATGCCCAAGTTTCAAAAACCCATTTATAGTATTTTTACCCTGAAAGCACTTGCAAACTTACATGTGCTAACAAAACTCAGTGGACTCCTTGCGGAAACCCTTGCAGTTCCAGGAATAAGCACAGATGCTTCAGACACTTTCCTTTTACGTGATGGAGTTACCTTGAGGAACAGAAAGAACTTGACCATAACACACTGATTTAAGGATGACAGCACAAGAACTCAGAAAATTATTGCCAAGAGTCTCTTGACACTTTCCATTACTGGAGTGTCAATTGCTGCTGCTGCAAACATCAAGGTAACGTGATTTTTATGCAGTTATACTTCAACAAAATATTTTTAAACTGAGAGTCATGATTTTTGCCTTCTAAATTAATTCAATGAAGTATAAGCAAATCCTGTCCCTTGTTCACCAAGGGATTCCCTGGAGATTCTGCAAAGCTACAAACTAAGCAGAAATATGTTCATTAGCTCCTGCAAGACACCCACTGCTGCACGATGAAGACACGGGGACTGTTTCAGTTTTTACCCCCTCCCCAGCAGTCTCTGAGGCCATACTTGACTTTTCCATACTGGGATGTCTGAGCATATCTTCAAAAACTTCTCTTTAAAGAGAATTCTCAGAGCATCGTGGTCCAAAAATCATTAACAATTTCTTTTTACTTCTGCCCCATTACTGTAGTTTCAAAATACTAACAAATTTTTCAGCAAAAGGATTTTTATCGTTTAGAGTCAAGTCATAAGATAAACGATCAAACCCTGTACTAACTATATTCCAACTGTCAAATAAGAAGGGGTTTAGACTATCAAATATTACAAATATTTAAACTGACATGCATTCTCTCTCTACTCCTTTTTGACAATCCTACTTACCTTGGAGGAATCACCTCTGAGATTTTCTTGACTGTTATTTTTACTCTGAGTCCTCAAACTTTCAGGAGGTTGCCTACTGAATTTCTCCTCCTCCTCTCCAGGTATTTCTTTCAAACCTGGTGACAACTGACTTTCTGGGACCAGAACCTATAGAATATTTTCATTTTTAAAGATTTTTATACAATATTTGGATTTTATAATGTTTTATTTTTATATTTACACAAACACACAGAGCAACTTCTTCACCCTAAGTAACACAACCCCTACTGGAGATTCTGATACACTTCAGAGGTTACAGACTTTTAGTTTAAAAAACTTCCAACTTAACTGCTATTTTTGGTATAAGGGTGGGTTTTCAAGTAACAATGCACATAAAAGAACTTCCCCTATGCATATTTGTCTGGTTTATTCTATGATTTGAGTATTAGTATCTGCCCAGAAAAACAATGCATACATACTCGACACCACTTGCCTGGCTTTAGACTTGCCTATACTTATCGATATTTTAAAGCCCTTGTTTTCACTGCGAATGATTATAAATTATGAATAATCAGACTAATTATACAAATCCAAGAAAGCATCTCAGCACACTGAGGTAAAATACCTGGGATCCACTTTCATCAAAGACGATGTGAACAGTTGTTTTGGCTACTGATGAAGACAGCTTCTTGCTGAAATCCTGCAAAGGGATAGGTCAAAATAGACACTTTGCTCTTTTTTAAAGCAAGAAACAAAATATTTAAGTGAAAGATCATAAGTGTCTGAAATCAGATTACAGAGGAAAACAGATTCTACAAATTCACAGCAGTTCCACCCCTCATGAGTTCCTCAGTCAGACTTCAGGACAAAGAGTTTGTTACAAGCAGTAAGGAGTAAGGTATGGCTTGATAGAAATGTTTTACTAAATGAGTAAATTCATGAGTGTTAATTGCACTGCAAAACAAGATAGCTCATGAATCATTTCTGAAAGTTTTGTAAGCAACCAGGTTGTGTTTCTGGAAAATTAAATATGCAAAATTTGACATTAACAGATGATGTTCTCTTTCCAGCCAGGTTATTTTTGTTGCAATTCATTTTCAATCTTCGAATGAAAGAACCATTTCAGGTGATTAAGTCCAGCACTGCCAAGCACACCACTAACCCATGCCCCCAAGTGCCACATCCACATGTGTCTTAAATAACCCCAGTGATGGGGACTTTGCCACTTCTCTGGCAGCCTGTGCCAGGGCTTGACAACCCTTTCAGTGGAAAGATTTTCCTAAAATCCAACCTAAACCTCCCCCGGTGAAACCTGCAGCCATTTCCTCTTGTCCTTATTAAGTGTCTTTCCCAAAGCTTAACATACTCTGTTGTTCTGTAACAGTGATGTTAATCAGAAACTCTTGGTGTAGAGAGGTACCAGTAATCACAGCTGGAACATTTATATGGCAATGAGACATTGATTTTGAATCAATTAGAAACAATTCAAAAGATGTTTAAATCTTACCTTACATTTACGAAATCCATAAATCTTTCTGGTCACATCTTTGATTTCCAAGATAGAATCAAAATATAAAAGAAATTTCCCTCCTTCAAGAGTGCCCACATTCATTGGGCTTTTTAGATCTATTGTTAATAATTTCCTTGAATCTTTCTCTGGACAAAAACAAAATTTGAAAAGCAGCTTCATTTCAATTTAACAGCATCTCATAATGTTTGTAAACATATGACACATTCTTCAGGTAATATTTTATTTAATTCACTCTACAATAATTTTATTAGTGGAACAATTCAAGATTTAATCTTTCAGAAATACTTATTCTGTATATTATTCCACAGAATTTTCTTTGAAGGTTGCTTACTATAGCTGCAGACAAATTACAGATATTTACCATTCTAACTAGTTCAAAAGGAATATTGTTACCTGTCACTGTCTTATGCCTTACTTTGTATTGAAATCTGAGACACGATTATTAAATTATTTTCACAAAATCACACTGCATGCCCGAAGTGCAGATGTGACTGCAGAGCAATTTTGTCCCTGATTTTAAGAAGAGTTCCTACAATATTTTAAGTGAGAATTCTGCTTTGCTAGGATTACGTCAGTACTTTTAGATTAATCAGTTTGAAATTAGTTTGAAAATCCAAGTAAGAATACAGCAAAGGGTCCCATTTTTGAGTTCAAATACCTTCCAGGCTGTACATGTTTACATCTTCTTCTTGTATAAAGACTGTTTCCCACTGATGCTCCTTACATGAAAAATACATTTTGAAAGAAAGGAAAGTATTATATTACAATTAAATGAAATCCAGTGATCAAAGCCATTCAGTGATGACAAATTTCCAACTTTTTAAACCTCTCTTACAGAGTGACAGGAACTTGTGCTTCACTATTCCTCGCTGTGCACGTTAGACTATTTCCAAACAGCATTAGAAAGTCATTACTGTGAAATTATTTGATCTAAATATCACTAAATCTGGATTTTTTTTTTAGCCTCATCAACACTGGAATGCACACATAAGTTCAGCCTGTTGGACATGCAGAAATAAAACTGGACACACTCCAAGGAATGTGTATCTGCTGCCTCAGAACAACCCAGCAGGAGACTCAGCTTACTGCATCCTCTGCTGTCACGTAGAAAGAAATACTTCTGCTGCCAGTGTTGAAATCAACCCAAAACGCTTCCAGGTTTTCATCCAATGGTATCTGGAGCTAAGAAAGAATAGGATAAAACAGTAAGAGCAGAGAGCACTGATTTCTACCAGCTATGAAGCTTCATGTTGGTCTGAACCCCTGACAAACTTTCAGTCCATACCTATTTGTATACTTCTGAAAAGAAGTAATTTTCTTATTTTCTCTCTATTTGTTCTTAACTAAAAGGCAGAGAACCTTACCTCATATTTATCAAGAGCTGCTGATAAACATGGATATGTAAAAACCCTGTAAGAAAAGGATATTTTTTCAAGTATTCTATAATGCTGTAAATAAATTTTGCAGATCTGAACCTAGCAAATGGATCGTGTTTTCACAAACTTTAGAGACTTAGAGATCCCAGCAATCAAAGTCCTTTTTTCCCCCAAGGAGGTAACATGAAATTTAATCATAACATAAAATTTAAAAAAAAAAAATTATCATTAAAAAATCAGTTTTACCTTCTTTTGTCTCCAAGCATGCCATTCACCTGGTTAAGAAATTTTCTGCAATCCTATTAAAACACAGAAATTTCTTAAACAACTGTAAAATGGAAGTTTCCCTATCCTGGAAATATTCTTCACGTGACTTACTGTCTCAAACTCCAAATCTTTAATTCCTTTAAATGCAGTGGACACAAACTCCATGGGAAACCACTGAGAGGCCAGTTCTCTTCTTCGCTTTTCTGACACCATCCTGCACAGAGCTTCTGTGATGGCCACTTGTGTGTCATAGTCTGCAGCACAACACAGTGCACAGGAAGAAGAGATTTAAATAACTACTGAGTGAAAAATATTCTGAGAAAACTGGTGTAAGCAGTGCTGAACATATTCTAGATCCCATTAGATCCAAATAGGTAACCCATAAAGGATAATTAGAAAAAGAACTATGGGAATAACGATGACTAAACAACTTATTTTTCAACATGAACTCCAACCAAACTTTCCAGGACTGTCAGAGCCACACCAGGTGTTTAAACAAGAAAGGGAAGTTTTCAACTTTCATCTCTCTGAGCTGGGAAATTGCTGGATACCAAAGTGATCCCTGAGGGAAATTACAGTACTACTACCCATGGTCACAGCTCACAGCCTCAAAGACTGACTTCTTATCACTTTTCCTATTTGAAAACTTTTATTCTAGAGAAAAATTGAAAACTTCAATGAGTTTCCCCTACACTGAACACACGAAAACATTTCAGTTTGCAGATTCTTTTTCCTGCAATATTTATTTTTCAGGTAACTCTAACAACAACATTCTGCAGCTTCAAAATGCCTTCTCTGGTTTTTTAATGGGTCTGCATCTAATTTTTAAGAAGCTCAATGCTAAATTAAGTCCCATACTCACCTCCAGCATCCAAAATTGTCCTCCCCATTTCACTCCTGCCAAACGAAGGAACATTTCATCAAAAAGTGACAGCAACACAAGGCCCAGAGGAAAGGTTTACTATAAACTTTCTATGTGTGAGACAAACCCCTTATCCCATAGAACTGTAAGACTTCCAAGGGGCAAAAACCTCTGGGAGCACTGCTTCAGGGGGGACCTGAATCACCTGATAGATACAATTTTGATTTTATTTGCTTTTTTTGAATTGCTGTAAAACAATATCCAGTGTGAACAAGGAGTTTCATTATTTTATGACAACTGGGATGAGGAGACGCCTGATCCAGACTGGGAAAGAGAAAAGTTCAGGATTCTACTGCAGAATAACCCGTGAGAATACCTGTCCACAGCCACTACCACTGAGAATTCAACAGCAAGTGCAGAAGTTGAGTTAAACAGGGACCAATCTGCACAATAGCTTAGTAAAAACTGCCTCCCAGCTCTGCAAATGATGGAATGATATAAAAATTATGCTGAAGATGATTTACATGACAAGTAGCATCTCCTTTGTAGAAAGTATCTTTTTCCTGGCATCTCGAGGGATCTTGTCAAGCAATAAATTCAGTTTTTTTATTACCTAAGAAGAGTGGAAAAAAGGGAGCAAGATTAAATATCAAGTAAGTTCAGTAAACTTTGAGGTATTCTTATTTTGGGCCCTTATAATGTATTTCATACCACTGAAGAAAGCAACAGGCTTAAGTAACTGCAAAACAAGAAAGGACGAGTTCTCCATGAGTTCTAAATAGTATTTATCTTACTAAAGCAACCTCAATTTCAATGAATTAATTAGTTTTAATGTGAAAAATAGTTGCTAAAAATAGGTTAAATACAGAAAGAAAATCGTTCAAAGCCAGAGTTCTGTCTGCAGTTGATTGCTGAGCTGAAGTGTACCTTAAATTAGCATTAAAAAGCCTTTCCTTTGGGGATGTAGCCTTTACAGAAGACTTTTTTGTAACTTTCCCTCTTTTTAGAGGGGAAAAAACCCCTACAAACTGAGGTTACTAAAATAAACAGAAGAAATTTGGAGTGTACTAGAAGAAACTTAAATTTCCTGCAAGTGACTAAAGAATTTACAACCAACAACCTTAACCCTATTTCTAGCAGTTGTAGAGCACATAGTTTCCTGTGCTTTTATACAGCCTTCTTACCAGAACTTTAATATCACTACTTTGTAATTTACTCTCAAAAAAAAAAATAAAAATCGTAGATCATTAATCTGAAACAGTCCCAACATATAAATAAATCCAAATATTCCCAGAGAAACATTACAAGATCCTTCTGATCCTAGAGCACTACAATATTCTCTTTCTTGTAGCATCTCTACAGTTAAGTAACTGTCTCCACAAAGTCTGTTAACACACTAACCAGAAAACTGCTGCTTAGAAAGAAGGATGTTTACCTCCTGCTGAACATAAATATTAATTCTTGCATCAGTGATGAGGGAACATGTTCTCAGAACAAAGTTTTCTAGTATTTGCATTTTACCTAAAAAGCAGGAAAGAAATAAATCAAAGAGTTGTCAAGAGTGTTAATGCACCCTGATAATTTAGGGTGCCTCCTCATAAACGTTTGGAAAAGGATTCATTTTCATTTAGAAATGAAATACAGCATGTCTGTCTTTTAAATAGGATTAGTGACATGTAAAACAGAATAGTTAATTCAATTTACCATAACTATGCTGCTATTCCTGTGCATCACTGGGTAACTCCCCTGGGTAGGAGACTGTTAAATTTTAGATGTGGTTGGTCAATCCTGTAACTCAGCTGAGAGACAATTCAGGTGGTGGAATTTATCTCCCCAGGGCCAAGGAAACGAATCTTTCGTTTTGGTCATGACACCAAACAGCCTGTAGGGCCTTTCTCTGGTGCCACACTGCGAGGTAAGGGCAGGGTGACGTTCACGAGGACAAGGTCAATAAGGAAGGGTCCTGTGACAGGACCTTAGAAACAACTTTTTTTTAGGAATAACTCAGTTCATTTGCCACCTCTGAGACTCGTTGTGCTTTTTTATTACTGACAACAGCGAGTTACAAGGAAATCTGTCCATAGAGAAACCTCCAACTAAAGCTGACATGTCGCAGGAATGAGAAATGTGGTACTTTGCGGGTTCTGAAAGAGACGTTTTAAACTATCATTTCTGCTTTTTAAGCTCACCTTCAGGTCTGCTATCACACACAGTCTGCAATAAAAAAACCAAAACACATCATTTGGATAAAGAAAATATTACAACATAAAAAAAAATCAGGCAACATGTATCTGAAGGAAGCAATCAAAAAGTATTTAAGATTTTGAAATTATTTCATCCTTAACAAAGAATCTAAGAGATGATCCCTACTAACAAGTGTGTTTTCCCAAAATCACATTTTAGTTAAATTTACTGAAATTATTTCCTCAATGATAAAAATTTTTATGAAGAGAAGAAAACTCACAGATCTTATAAACTGGATTAGCATACCAACAATGTATGTAATCAAAATTTGATCAAGATGAAAATTTTCTGTTCATTGAGCATTTACTGTTATTGGCTTTTTAAACTTTATTTCATTATGCCAGCCATGAACAGAAATTAGTATGAATACACCAAACTGTTTATCCCAAATGATTTATCATATATTTCAGAAGTCATTGTAATGTTAACCTTAGGAAGATATTAAGTAGAAACACATTTTAAAGTCCTTTTATTGCTAAACTGGTAACAATTACTTTGAAAAATTTTATCATCAATGTATTTTTACCAGCAATATGATGAAGAAATCTTCAGCCAGACTTGTAAGCATTTCATTCTTTTCATTTCCTCTGAGGACCAAAATTCCTTTTAACTTTTCAAACCAATTGACCATGTAAAGGGAAAACAAAGGTAAATTTATTTTAATAGCCTGGAAAAGGACAATGGTTTGTATTATACTTAAGTAAATCTACACAAACTCTACAACGATTAAAACAACAACAGCATCACCACTCTGCTGAGCAGATTTTGGCCCCAGACTGAAATTTTTCACTCAGGCTAAACAAAATTAGGGGATTTTAAGGACTTTTTAAGACCATAACTGGAGATCTACTTTGACATCTGCCACCACAGACAGAACAGCTGAAATTGATAATGGCTGAATGAAAGAATGTTGTTTCTAGGTGTGAATACAAGGATACAGTTATCATCACCCTGGTTTTGTTGTTTGTTATTAAAGCAGCTGAGAAGGCAATTGAGTAACTCTCATCTGACATTGCCATTAATTTTCTCCAGTGAAATCTCTGGTGAAAGCAGTAATGAAGTGGTGTCTGTTGTTCAGTATTTACTGAGTTACAAATGATTAATGTTTCTAACATGCAGGTTAAAATAACACCAAATAACCAGAATAGCACTAAAATCTGTTGAAAGAGCAGGTACAAAATAGCTGCTGCAGGAATTAACAAAAAAAAAATTAAATGGCACCAGGAAATTCTAATTCCTGAGTCCACAGCAGTAGAGCAAACACATATGAAAATATATCATCTTGCTTTAATTGCTGTAAGCATCTCTAAATTCATTATATATTGGATGATTTGCAAAACCCTCACTGGGATAGAGCAGCATTCCTTTAGGGGTCCCCTTGACAAAGAACATTTAAATATGAACAATGTTTGTTGCAAAGTTACGGGAAATTCTTAATTCTGACCCAATCAAGAACCAAATCAAACACTGAGCTGCTCAGCACTGAAGCACTTAAGCTCAGCTTATGCACTTCACTGATGTTCACGTAATTATTTAGAAGTTCACAGATGCTTTATGGTTTTACTTATCCTTCCAACAAGACCGTGCTTTATCATTGCTGGGAGCCCATCTTCTCCTGCTATGCTGATTTTTTTTGCACACTTCTGAATAGCATTTAGTAAAGTAGAAATGCTTTTGACATCTTGTTTGTCAAGTGCCTGAAATGGAAATTGCAACATAAACTTTAGTGTGAAGTCCCAAAAGAACCCATACTTAATTAAGCAGATGTCTTTTTTGTTCTCAGAAGCCACCTTAACTGAAGCTTGAGGGAGAGATTTCATTCTTAAATTTTATTTTGCGTTCTTAAATCAAGTGCTGGTATCAACCAAGACAAATAAAAAAACTATTTCAGCCTCTTCCAAAGATGGTGTAGATGATTTTGATGCAATGATTACATTACCCAACACAGAAGCTTGTCCAGTTTGTTGGCAAACTGTTTGCTGCATTTGTGAGAGACATTTGCACATTCATCTTTGGCCAGAAATTGTTCTAAGGATTGGAAATCCTTTTTTCTTGTAGCTTCATCAATTAACTTTTCAAACTGTAAGCAATAAACCAAAGCAACTGTATTACTGTGTGCTTAACACTGATATAACACATCTAATTAGCACAGATTCGATGCAGGTTTACACAATCACCTGTTGCATTTGAAGCAAATACTCTGAATCACAAAATAATTAAGTGTAAAACCTTAAGTACAGAACATCCTATCTAACACATTAATCCTGCAAATAGTTATGCACTGATAATTATTTGCCTTAACTAGCTTTTGTCTCCTCATATTACAACTAAATTCCTACAGGAGTGTTTGTTATATCAATGCCCCTTACTTAGTATATTTAGTATTTACACGTCTAAGTTACCTTAGGCATTTTGCCCCTTTATTCTTTCTAAATCAATTATAACTGGATGTCAACATTTTGATCTTAAGCATCACCTCGGCTGAGTCATCTCTGCCAAATGAATATGATTTATTTTCATCAATAACTATTTCCAGTTCCTCTTGCTTTCCACCCAGCTACTTTGCACTAAGCTATGTCAAAGGAAAATTTCTTCCTACCATACTGCAATGCCACACTGAACACTTTACTTGCATTTGCATGCTAGTAACTAAAACAATCAATAATCAAATTCTGCTCTATCAGCACATACCTGCATCTCATTCCTGGCTGGCATTTTGTCATTTCACCAACTCAGCTGCATAAAAGGGAACAATCATCACTCAGATTTTAAAGAGGTTTTGCAAACACATTGGGAATCAGTCAAAATACAGCACAAACTCCAAAGTTTGTCAGTAGTATAAATGCTACATAAACGCTATTAAATGGGGATATAAGAAAACTTCCTTGCATTGATAATTACTTAAAGCAAAAGAGAGGAAGGAAGGATCAGTTCTGTGCCTCCAGAAGGCTGGAGGAACAGAGGGCCTGGGAAGACCCTCAGGATTTCCCAGCAAGGAAAGAGCAGATGGTCAACACCAGGTTATTCAGGACAGGTGAGTCAACAGCAAAACTCCAGAAAGGCCTCGCCATAAAATGGTAAATTGAATCACTTAACACAAATATCATAGATGACGCAAGGAAAAAGACTTCTGGATTATACATCCAGTGATGGGAAAGGGACTGTCAGCAGCTAAAAGCAAGATGTGGGTAACAGGTTTCTGAAAAGTGTCTTAATACTCAAGGGCAAAAAAAGTACTTGTGTTGTTGAACATTTAAGAAAAGCAACGAACCTGTTCATGCCTTGTATGAATTATTTTACACCAACCAAACCATGTACAGTCAACAACATGCAGCTTTGGCCTCCCCATCCCAGACATTATATAACCCAAGCAAACAGTAATAAAGCTAAGGAACGACTTCTGTGGAATTGCACCTGGGAACACAGCCTAGCTATCCCTGTACTAAGTAATACAGAATCAACAGATATAGGGTGATTTTTAATTACTTTTTCCAACACAAGAACGCAACTGCCTCCGCTGAGGCCTGTGCTGGCACCTCAGAGCTCTCCTGTCTCCGGCCGGGTCCGACAGCCCTGAGGAGGACACAGAACCCCCTTTATCGACTCAGGAGACATCCACACCCCGCTGGGCCGCCCGGCCGGACCTCCGGTCCCGCGCGGCCACGGCTCGCCCTCAGCGGCGGCCGCTGCTTGTGCGCCCCACGCCGTCTTTGTTTACAGCCGGTGTTTAGAACCGATTTCCGCGCACACGCAGAAATTACGGGGTATGAGCTTTCTCGACCAGTGTAATCCATTCGTATGCTTCATACAGAAACGCTTTCACTGCCCGAGTAGGTGCAAATACACGCTCGGTTACAGACCTGCTGTGGGTCAAGGGCTTCGACTGACGTCTGTGGCCTTTATTATGCAGAGGGAACTGGATAATGTGCTTAAGTGGAATCCAGCAGTGCACTGGGTAATGTGCTTAAATGGAATCCGACAGTGCCAAAGGGAGGCTTTACCTGTACTGGTGTATCTATTGCCATATCACAAATACAGATGATAAAATTTATCATGAATCTCACATACTCCAACAGAGTATCGAAAAGCGTCTCTATTCATACCTAGAATAAGCAGCAATAGTGGGGCATCTAGGAGAGAAATCACCTTTCACAGCAGGTAAACCTGCAGCAATTGTAAATAAAATAACACTGCTGAGTCCCTGAAATGAGAAAGATAAAAATTCAATACTATAAAAGGAAAAAAGAAAAAAAAAAAAGCTGTACAGAAAGTATAAAATACCACGAGATGTCACTGTAATGCAAGAAAATGACAAGTGGTGTGAGGCGTATCTGCACTGAGGAGCCGGCAGTGAGCAGTGCTGAAGCAGATTTGTAAAACAGCTTTACTGAGAAACCTCCAAGGACAAAACTTTGTGTGAGGAACTTGGAGCATCAGAAGTTTTCTATGAAAACTGAACCCTGAACTGGACTTTGATCATATGAAGCAGAAATAATCAAAGCCACTTTGAAGTCGATGCTTTCCCTTACCAGTCACATGAGCAACACACAGGCTGAGCCTGTCCAGCCTTACTCATTCTATGGCAAAGGAGAAGTGAGACAGTCCCGAAGTGGATCACACACTTTCCTTCCTGCAACCTACACTGAGATTACTTCAGCTCATTTCTCATTCTCTAACATTAGTCTATTTTGTTTGGTTTAGCAGAAGGGAAGTCAGAGAGCAGAAGTTTCATTGAGTTAAGCATTAAACAGATCAGAACCAAGAGTGAAATTATTTGGCCACAGTCATTTCAGGCTGTAAATAAACACATAAAAACACCAGAGAAAACGGAACAAAAACTCTTTAGAGTAGAGTAGAACTATTTATAGGGACCCTTACTCACTACAGTAGTATAAATATTTATCCTTATTACAGTTAATGGAAAACATTGTGCTGGCCAAGGTGTTTCCAATCTTTGGCACAGCTGCTGTTGTGTGTGAAACTGAGAAGGGTCAAAAGTGTTGATACCAACAGTTTGAATATCAAATGTCAGCTGAAATACTTGCAGATCTGAGATCACAGGGAGAAAGAAGTTGGGAAAGAAATCAGTACTAATGTTACACTCCTGCTGCCAAATGAATAATCCCTTAGACTTGCAGTTCTAAGTCTTTACCAGCTGTAAAGTACAACTGAGCACTGATGATACACTACATTAAGTGCTGTAGTTACTGACTGTAGATGCATATTATGGTCATTACAAGTTGCAATCTTTTTCTTTGTAAAATAAATACAAATAAACTATGAATTTGAAACTAAATGTAAAAATACCACCTATATTAAAAATAGCACTAACACCCTGTAAGATAAACCTGACAGTTAGATGTTTGCAGAAAAAACCAAATCCTTTTCTTTAATAATCTTACATTTTGTACAACTTAATATAGACATGCCCATGTATTTAAACTGATTTGCAGTAATCATCTTTCCCCAAAGCTACTCTGACAATGCAGTGTTGAAGTTACTAGCACTGATTAAAAAGTAACTGGTAATATGTATCTTTATTAATTCTGCCTGCTAGTGAAACGGCCCCATTATGCTTTAGGAGAAACGTGGCAACAGATAATTCCAATTTTGAACTGTATCAAGTAAATGCCTGACTCCAGAGGAGATGAATTTCACATGGAGGATAAATCAGGCACTGCATATGGACACTCTTAACATAGCACAGGTACATACTTGTGAAACCTGTCAGGGAAGAGAACGTGGTTTGAGAGGAAAGGCTACAGCAAGGAGACCTAAAAGGAAAAAATAGAACAAATAATAACACAATTATGAGGCCCAGAAATGAAAGTGTTAAGTACAGTCTAGCAGAGATTTGGAAAGTGCAATTTGAGGAAGACCCCTCTCCTCGTCCATGAAGCTGTATTAGAATCAAGTGGCAGCAAGTGTTTTTCCAAAACGGATCTCAGTCCTGCATGCACGGAACTCTGAGGTGAAAGGACAGCAGATTCCACGTAGGAAGTGGCAGCCTGATCATCTCTGCAGATCCATACACTAGTCACTGTATCTTTATCAAGTGCTGTTCATTGTTCCCCAACTCAAACCCACCTTACTTTCCGGAGTATGTTGCTCTCTCTAAGTGACAACTCAAGTTTCTTCATGAGCTTTCCTAACAGGAGTACCATAGACAAAAACAACAGAAAATTGTGAAAAGCTTTTATTTTAATCTTCTGTATTACAATAGCCATAGTTTTATTATTGCTTTTTAAAATTAATTAAGCACTTCGCAATTTTACAACTGCTAGACCTTTTGTCCAGCACATGTGCTTTATTGATATACTGTGTAATGTACTTTATTCTGGACAAGACATTTAATCAGGAAAGACAACCCCTTTTCATTTACATGGATTTCATGTTTCTTTAAAAAACATGCTTGAAAGAACCTTGAAACTGTGGACTACTAGACATTCATTTACTGTATGACAATAATAAATACATGTTTTTAAAAGTGCATTATATGGTGATAACCGTTGTGAAGAATTCACTTTTACAAAATCCTCATTATAAGGGAAGTGCTCACTCTGAACACAGTGCAAGCAGTCAAGTTGTCCTGAGAAGATTTAAATGTGGTGTAAGTTTACCTTCACGACAGGTGCATATTAGCACTAAATGGCTTAATCCCATTTTTGTCAACCAGAAGCCATTTGATGTTCATTACTGAGTGTGGCAAGAAAACCTAAGTGCAAATACCAGCTCTGCTGTGACAGGTGCCAGTACTGATGTGAACGTTTAGCAGCTGAACCTGGAATGGCTCTCAGTTGCACTGCTCCACTTAGCCAGCAGAGCCAGAGAACTGTCAGCCCTTCTCCAGCAGAGCAGACCAGCAAAGAGAGCAAAAGGAAACTTGGGATAATGCTTCAGTATTTAGTATTCAAGACCTTGCACATGCCAATACCCTGAGAGGTTGTGGAAGGAAGGCAGTAGAAGCCCAACTCAGACTGCTGAGACATTCATTTCTCTGTGCTACATCTGGCATGAACCTTTCTCCTGACAGCCTCAGCTTTACAGAATCTGACCTGGCCAAGGGAACACTCAGGTCTGACATTTGCTAGCACATGACAATCTCTCCCAGAAGACAGCAACATCCTTCTGCCAGGAAACCAAGTATTGCTCTGAGCTCCAGCAACACCCACTGTGAACTGGTGTCTGGTAAGAGGGGTTTTTATTGGTGTGCTGTGTTTGCTGATGGAAGAAGTACAGTAATGTGGGAGGGAAAAGGAGAGGGGAACAATACTTGAAAATAGTGCCTTTCATTCAGCACAAGTCCTTCTGTGCACGTGTGTGCACGTTCAGATAGGATTGAGCTTTCTGAGTACTCTGCAAAAGTTGCTCAGCAGCTCACAGAATCCTCATTCCTGACTGGTTTCTCTAAAGCCAAAGACCAATGGAATGAGGCAGCCTCCTCACTTGAAAGCCCAGCTTTGCTAAATAGGTATTACAACAAAGAAGCAGCATTAAGTTGCCAGACAAATTAATTTTCTTGGTGTTTCTGCACTTCCAGAATTACTCAGTGGACTTTTCAGACTAATACATAATCGGCCACGGGTTGCTTACAACTGTGATTTTACAAACAACTTGTGATTTTAATAAATAAGCACCAATCCAAAATAGGATGCCCAAATAAGTGGCCTGATTTTCACAGCATAGTTCTAAAACCCAGCTCTTCTAATATTTCCAGCCAGCTCTGAAAGTCTGTGCTACACATATAAAGCTAAACTTTCCATGCAGTAATGAATATGTATGGAAACAATTATGGACAAACTTTTACTTAATAGACTTAAGCCTGTTGCAAATCTTAAACCACACTAAAACCACAGAATGAAAATAATAGAGCAAGAAGCATGGGAAGATGGTCTAAGAGTGTTCCTGTGCTCTCCCTGCAGCAAAAGGGATTCTGTTTATGGGTCTGTGTAAGTAGCAGTTTACCAAATTAAGTGCTTTGAAGTTCCAAAGGCTGCAGTCTTGAGAGTTCAACTGTTTTATAATAGCAAGTAGTTAAATAAAGAAGTCAACGTTACTTCTGCGTTAGTACTGGAACACTGGGTAACAGCCAGGATTCGGGGTTCTGGAATGCTATTCCAAGCCTCTGTACCCCGCTCCCTGTACTATTTTTTTTCCTTATATATATCATATCCATTTCTTGATTTATACTTTTACCAATAACAGTGATAAAATCATGAGTATTCATACAGTGCTTTGAGATCTTCAACTGCAATTGCAACGCAAGTCCAAAATTCCTCGTTTCCCTTAGTAAAAACAGGTGCACCAAGAGAAGACAATTCCTGTAACACCACCTTGAGAAAAACCTACTTGGGCATCACTTGACAAGAGAATTTTCCCAGGCAGATCTGCCTTACACAGACTTTGGTAACAATCACTCCTGCTGCAAGGAAGAGATAAGAAAAGGCACCTTCTACTTTTTTCCCAAGGGAAACAGAGGGGCTGATGGCACATTTTCATGTATGTTTTGCTCATAGTAGCATTTAATTTCCAACTCAAATATTAATGGAAATATTTAACGTGGTTACAGCTTTAATAACATTTATATATAAATACAAGTACTCCCTACAGTGTCTGCCATCCAAGTTATGCATAAATGGAATAGTGCCCTGACTTGGTGAGGTAATACAAACAAAATTAGAAACAAAACCTGTAAAGCCAGACTGTCCACTTAGAAAACAAACAGTAGAAAATGTTAAGAGAAATCAGTTAGAAACATTCTATGCAACCAAGAGTATCACCTGCAACAAGAGATGTGTTGTTTTGCTCTCTGGTAGCCTCACAGCATTCCCTGGAACCATTCTGCAACGACTCATACACTCAAAAAACCCACATGGCCTTTCTATGATTGTATCTCACTACATTTTTCGGCCCTTTTAACTGTCCCAGAGGTTTAGAACAGTTTGTACAGGTCACTGGCTGCTTCCTAGCCCTGGGACACTTGGCCAGGTTTGGCAGGTTTCAAAAAGAAGACTGTTGCCATAGGACCAGAGAGCCATGCCCAGGGACAGAGTGCCCCCGAGACCACTGACACGCTGCTCGGCACCACTCCCTTTGCTCAGATGAAGTGGATCCAGCTCTCCTCACATTCCCTCGGCAGCTTCAGGGGGTGAGTCCGGCACGTGAGGGTGTAGTTCTTGCCTCTGTTGTTATCCCAGTACTCCTGGCCATTGACTTGGTACCTTGCTGCAAACTGGACGAGAGTGCTCAGCTGAAGAAGGAAAGGAGGCACAGGAAGAAAGAAAGTGAACACATCAACCTGAGCCTGCCCGTTTTTCTCTGGGATGCTCTGGTGCCAACGAGCACACACCTCATGGAGGCTTTCCCACTGGTTGAAGGTGTAGCGCACAGACACCTGCTTCTCAAAAGCAACGTTGCGAACCTGGATGGTGCCACTGAGCCCCAGATCTGAGCTGGTCACCCGTTCCAGACACACCTGCTGCTCCTGGAGTCGGGACGAGAAATCCAGACAATCTGCAGGCTGCTGGAAGTCAGGGACCAAGCATTGCATAGTAAACTCCAAGTTCAAGCTGCTGTACCAGAGGTCTGAGTTTATGGAGAGCCTGGAAAGGACATGCAAAGGGATGGATGGATCCTCCCCAGTCTGGAAGACTTTCACTTCAGTGAGCTCCAAGCCTAAAGCATCAGCAAACCTGACCCGGTTCATGCGGCTCTGGCAGCCGGGCTCCTGACACCGCACTGCTGCTCTCTTCCTCTCGGGTGATGTAGGCAGGGACCTCGCTCGGCGGCGGATGATGGGCCGCAGGGCTGGGTCACAGCTGGAGGAGGTGCTGCCCGGAGGATGGTTTGGCTGGGGGCTCTCCTTGGCTGGGGCACTGCTCCGGAAAGTCTTGCTGCTACTTGTATGGACTGCTGGGGGCTGCTGCTGCTCTTGTCCCACTGCTCCTTCAGCCTTCAACATGTTCTCATAGAGATCTGAGAGGTAGCTGCGATTCCTCCGAGGACCACGCACTTCCATTGTTAACTGGTGACGAAAAATCAGCGTTAACACTGTAGTTAATAATGAATACTGTCCCTCTGAAGCACTGAATTTGGGAATGGCACCACAGTAAGGTCTGAAGTTATTGCACTGGATGCAGCAAAGATCACCTGGAACAACGTCACATTCGAACGAAGGGCAGAAGCCCGGCAGCTCTCACGGCAGCTGGCGGAGAGCCAGCGGTAAGGCGTTGTGTGGGAAGCTGAAGGCAGACTCAGTGGCCGATGAACTCGAGATCGCTGTGCTGGCTGGTGGCCCCGAGGCTCAGGCTGGAAAGGGATTCAAGGCTATCACCGCTGATACTGGAGGAGCTCACACACAGGCTGGAGAGCGACTGGAGGCTGTCGTGCTGGATGAAGGACTCCAGGCTGTCGGAGAGGTCGCTGGAGGCGCGGTGCGCGCCGAAGCACCGTGTGCCGGAGTCCCGGGCGAGAGGGGCCTGCAGGCTGTCCTCGCTGGCTGCGGCCGAGCCCGCGCTCCGGCGGCAGCAGCAGCAGCACGAGCAGGGGGGACACTCGAGACTGTCACACTGGATGCTGGGCGAATCGAGGCCGGGGAAGGCTTGGAGGCTGTCGGGCGGGAGGGAGCCGGGGCTGCTGCAGAGGCTGGAAGGCGGGCGCGGGCTGTCGGGCGCAGCCGCGGCGCCAGGCTCGGTGTCGCGGCTGGCGGGGGACGGATCCGCGTTCGGGGCCGCCACAGCGCCCACGGGCANCCCCCGCCCCGCCTCGGCCCGGCCCCCACGCTCTGCGCTCGGGCGGCGCTTCTGCCATCGCCCCCGCTGCCGCTGGCGACGAACACGAAGGAAGGGCAGGTACCGGGCTGAGGGCGAGGATCGGCGGGGGAAAGGGGGGGGGGCCCGGGGGGAGGAGGGGGCCCT
>VZRQ01006123.1:3314520-3382928 GCA_013397975.1 Machaerirhynchus nigripectus | reverse complement strand
TTTTAAAAGAAAAAAAAAAAATTCAGGTCATTCTAATATAATTTATTAAGTTTAGCCTGGGATTGTATTTCTCTAAATGCAAAAGTCTCTTAAATACAGTCGTAGTCATCCTCCAGCTGATTAAATCCTCGGCAGCTGAGTGCTGCCTGTTCCTTTGGAATATTTCCCTAATGGATGCGCCGTCCTTTTAACACCCTGCTTTGTATAAAGTTTGACTACAAGCCGAGAATATTTAGTGGGCAATTCTTTTCATTTCTTCCTAAATTGCATTATCATTAAACAAGCCATTGCCCCCATCGTGTTTTTATCCGAGACGTGGAATTTGAATCTCCAGGATACGCTGTGAGGTTTGCTCGGATCTTTGGGGTTCCAACCTCAAATTTAATTAAATGAACAAGGTGCCATGGCTTTTTGGGGTATCTGTTTTTCTTTACAGTTCTTTGTGCAAAATCAAAATCTTATAAATTAAGGTGAAACTTTTAAAGGAAAATTTAATCTCACTTTCCCTGCGTGCCTCCCTGAGATCCTGAAAAAGCTGGGTGGGTTATTGGACCAGCACCCTTGGAAAAGGGGTTTCCTTTCTTTTTTTTAACGTTTATGTAGAAAATAACTTTATTCAAGAGTATTTTTGAGTGCATGCACCATTCTTATTAATTAATAGAGTCGTGCAAATAAATCCAGGGTGAATGTGCCCTTAAACACTTCAGTTTGTACCTACGGAAAATCCTACGAGCAGTTTTCCCTCCTGCTTCCAAAGGGACTTGTACAAAAGCACATTCCGTGACCACAATAAGAAAACCAACACCAAAACAATGAAACCCACCAAAAACGGAGATATTTACTCAATTTTAAGGCTTAAGAGTTTCCTGTGCAAAGTTTTTAGAGCGGAAAAGTCGGTTCTGAGCATCACTATTTGTTATTTCCTTGCTCAGGTTGTTCCCTTTTGCTGTTAGACACTGATTAGTGAGATTATATTCTGTATATTGAGACAAAAAATATAATTGGAGTTAATAATTTTATATTAACTCTAAACACACCCATAAGCAACTTTACAGCTGCTCACTTGCTTAAGTGCTTTCAAGATAAGACTTAATTGTGAAGATTAAATAATGATTAGCAAGTCAGCAAAATAAATACTTATCAAAGATGTGGGAAATGAGAAGTGGGAAGTTCTGCCATTAAAATATTCTACTAAAGGCCGGAAAATGAAATAATCATCCTTTAGCTTTCCTGGCATATTGCAGGAGTCCTGAATTTCCACACTGCAATGATTTCCCCCTATAAATCTTCATTTAAACTGAATTTACACACACCATTTGTCTGTGTCTTAAAAGTAAAGAAAAAAGAAAAAAACCTGTATTTTTTGCAGCTGCAGCTGGAGACAAACATCCATTTGCAGGAAATTTCAGGTGTTCCTACCCACGTGGCCCCACTCTCCATTTTCAGAGGGAAGCAACTTCCAAGGTATTTAGGGACAAATTTGGAACCACACAAGATTTAACTTCATTCCTTGAATAACCCCACTGAAGGGAGGAGGAATTACTCAAGGCATGAGCAGAATCAGGCCCCTACTAGGAAAATAAAGAGATATTTGGACCTTTAAAAACCCTGTTAACTATCCCCCTAATCAAAGAAGGTTTCTAAGGGTTCTCCTGACCAGCTATGTAAGCACAGGCCTAAACCACATATTATTCACATAAAATTCCTTCTGAAAAGCACTTGCTTAAAAAGCTTAATAGCCACATTTTAAAGTTTCACCTCCTCAACTGTTTTGCATTAAAAAATATATACAATTTCATGGACTACTGACTTGCCAAATATTCTTTTACAAACCCGATCCGCTTTTTAATTAGAACAGCAAAAAGCATCTTAAACTTAGCAATCATGGTTTGCTCCCAGTTTAGGGAGACATTTTTGCCTGGAACCACATGGAATGTCCATGCTCCAACTTCCTTCCCTGAGCTCTGACACTTCCATGAGGGTTATTCTAAATTGCCCCCTCATCCCTTGGATTTTGGGTTATAAAATACACGAACATCGAGAGCCTCAGTGAGTTCCCCACGCAAGGAGGGCTCTTCAACACAAGAGTTTCTTTTTCAGTCCTCTCCTCCAAAGAGACATTTAAAATCCAGATAAAATATGCCGAGTCTGTTCTGTTAATGGTGTCAGTGAGCATTTTGCAGAGGAGATAAAAAAAGTGAAAAATCCGAGTATTTCCACCCAGGCAAAACCTTCCCAAGTCCATAAAAGTGTCAGGAGAATTTGCTTAAAACAGCTTATAAAAATGGGAGAGGGAATGAGTCCCAGCCTATTATTCAATAACCATGTTTGTGAGGCATCTGCATAATCTAACCATGCATAAATTAGTATGTGTATTACAACAGTTATTTGCATAATAATAGCAAGTTAATAGATGCTTAAAGAGCACAGACCAACACCACCTTTAAATCAGACATGCCTCCAGGCACTCCGAGCTGTAGAGACCAAGATGCAGAGAACAGTCTTCATAAAACATATGAAAACATAAAAAACCACATTCAAATAATTCATTTTAGTCCCTGGACACTTCACTTTTTCCCCTCTCTCGCTGGAAAGAATAATTTGAGGAACTGCTGAACAGTTTGTTCCCGTGAATTCTAACATCCATCTCAAGATGAGAATTTCAAGTAATCGTCAAACCTAGTTCTGGAGTGGTTGTTTTGTTCAGAGCTTCGTGGGGTTTTTAAGCATAAAAAATAAAATATTCTGTGGTGAAGCAGAGCTCAGCATCCACCCAACCGTTGCCACTGGAGATGGAAAGAGTTTTACCACCAGCTTCAGGTGGAAACTTAGCAAATACCAGTGTTTACATAAAATACTAATATTAGGTCCTCTTAAAAGGAAGAATCCGAAGCTCCCTTAAGTATTCCGTTCGCATTCTATTTTTGAGGAGATTTTAGACCATTGTACCATTATTCAAATTTGGAATTAAAAATTAAATTATAAAAAAAGAAGCAGATACACCTTCCTGCTTCCAAAGCCCCGTTGTAAACACTGGATTATTTTTTAATCTCACAACAAAACCATCATTAACATCATCACAATTTTCATTGTCTCCAGGGAAAGAAAACGTAGAGTTTGGAGAAAAAGAGGTGGGGGAAAGAACTAAAATCAATAGAGACTTCTAAATGACTCCTTCCAGATCCCACTTTTCAATTTAACAGGACAGATTTATTTGTATGTGGCTCAAATGTTCACAATTGCTCTCTGCACCTTCATACATAGGAATGAATGTCACAGTGGCAAACAGCAGTAATGAACAATCTTACCTGAGGATATGGAAACCTCCCAAGAGCAAGCTGGGAAAGGAAATAATATTTGTCTAGTTATAGAGATTTGCATGGAGGGCACATTTCCTTAAAGAGAGAAAAGTACTCAACTCTCAGGATTGTGTAAATGGGGAACGGCAGCGGAAGGGATTCTGCGGACACAAAGAGCTGTATTTAGAATGGGCCCTTCACAACGATCACCCCTCGTTCTGCCCGGGATTCCTGTGTTTCTCCAGCCCTTTTGTCTCCCTCAGTGGCACTGTGTGATGCCCAAGCTCCCGAGGACTGGAAATGAAATCAGTTCAGCCTCAATAGGGAGGCCAAGACACTGCCCTTTGCTGGTAATTATCCGTGATGAGCAGGCGTCACGGAGCAGCTCTCAACTCCCAAAGTCCTTCCTTAACTAGCTCAGGGTAAAATCTGGGTTACAGAGCTGAGCTTTGTGTCCCTATTGGTGTCAGACCTGAGTGGGATGTGGAGAGAGCCCATAGCACCCACAGAGAAACCTCATCTTTCCTTCAGATCCACTTTTCCAGGATATCGACTGCATTTGCTGCCCCTGCTGTTTTATAAGTCAATTAAGGCATTACAGAGTAGTCCCAAAATCAACATTCTTATGTATATTGTCTAAAAATATTCTACTGGCCATAACTAATAAACATTCCAAGAGAAATTCTTTGTACTAGGCAGGTTTTCCCACTTGGTGGGAAACCTTGGAAACAATTCCAGCAAAATACAGCTGCTTCGAGTTATTTTGTCTATTACTCAGTGAAGGACCAGGGTTTTCAGGGTTAGAATCATGGAATCATTTGGAAAAGCCCTCTCAGACCATCAAATCCAACTGTCCCCAGCACTTCCAAGGCCACCACTGACCATGTCCCCAAGTGCCCATCCACATGGATTTAAATCCCCCCAGGGATGGGGACTCCCTGTTTCTGGGCAGCTGTGCCAGTGCTTGATAACCCTTTCCAGGAAGGAATTTCCCCCAGTATCCAGTCTAAACTTCCTCTGGCGCAGCCTGAGCAGACACAGGGCATCAGAGCAGCTCTATTCTGATCTCTGTGGGTGTGCCCACCCCTCCCCACAGTCTACAGAGGAGGCAAGAGCTTCCCTACACGCCACAAAACCTTCAAGAATCCTCCTGTCACCAACCTCCAGAGGAAGGCCTAACACAGAGGTTGTGGATGCAGTGCCATCATGGATTTCCCAGCTGGATAAACCAGTCACACTCCCACCATCCTGAGCTAGAGCAGCAACGCTGAAGGTCTGAGCCACGGTGTCACCCACCCCAAGGGACAAACCCCACAGCAGGGCTGGGCAAAAGCTGCCTCCCAGCACTGCCCTGGCACTGACACCTGAGCCCCTGGGGCTGGGGTTACCTGACCTGGCCAGATTGCAGCTCCCCCGAGGTGAAATTTCAGCCTTTTGGCAGCACAAAACTCTCCTAAGGATGAGAACCAGGCACAGACAGAGCTGCAGTGAGGTGGGCAAGGAGCACCAGACATCCCTGAGCCTCACGAGTTCTGGAACAAGGCAGAGGTGGGGCCCTTACTGCAATTCCAGCTGCTCTTCAAACCCAGGAGAGCTCAGCCCTCGGGCTGGGAGCCCCAGCCAGTCCAGCAAATTTCTGCCAGATCCTCGGGGCAGACATCACAAACCCAGAGCGGGTCCCAGAGCATTTGTGTGAGAGAGATGAAACAAATTCTTTGGGGGCTACTGCTAAACGAAGCTTTCACAATATTGACTTCAACATTCTTGTCCAGAGGAGGCCCTGGAGCTGCTCCCAGGGCTGGAGCCAGGCTGGGAGAGCTGGGAATGTTCACCTGGAGAAGAGAAGGCTCCAGGGAGAGCTCAGAGCCCCTTCCAGGGCCTAGAGGGGCTCCAGGAGAGCTGGAGAGGGACGGGGGACAAGGGATGGAGGGACAGGACACAGGGAATGGCTTCCCACTGCCAGAAGGCAGGGATAGATGGGAGAGGGGGAAGGAATTGTTCCCTGGCAGGGTGGGGAGGCCCTGGCACAGGGTGCCCAGAGAAGCTGTGGCTGCCCCTGGATCCCTGGAAGTGTCCAAGGCCAGGCTGGAGCACCCTGGGACAGTGCAAGGCATCCCTGCCCAGATGATCTTCAAGGTCCCTTCCACCCCAAACCATTTTGGAATTCTGTGATCATTCCCACCTCAGAAAAGTCACTCGGGTCACTCTCATGGCAGGCTCTGAAAATTGCTGCTGCGGAGTTAAGCAATGACCCTCCATTTCCTGTTATGGACCAGGGGCTACTAAAACACCTCCTTTACCACCGCCTCCTCTTTTGGGAGCCCCATCCTTCTGTTCCAAGCAGACACCTGACATCCTGAGGAGCTGCGCTGCTGTGACAGCCTAGGAAAAAACCTATAAATGCCCAACAGTTTTCCGTGAACAGAAGCAGAGCGAGTTCTGATTTTTCCAGTGACTGGCCGAAGAACAGTGAAAAACTACAGAGGGAACAAGAGGATAACGATGGTTCTGTGCACAGAGCATCGTTCTGCAGATGTTATTTAAGGAAAACATTCACTGCTCGATGATGACTTCAAACAAACCATTTCCATTCCCACTGATGGTCCCTTCTCCCTGACCACTCCAGGCCTCAGCAGGGCCTCCAAGGCACCAGAATAATTGGGGAAAGAGCCAGACATAAGTAAAGGGTGTTTAAATGAGCATTGAAGGACCCCAAATGCATCAGCAACAAGTTCTCTGGGGGTTGTTAAAAAGAAACACTTCTCAGTGAAGCTGAGATCTGCAAACACAGGCAGGGACAGCTCCTGTGCCACTTCTGCATCCCCTGAACCTCCACTGGCTTCATCTCCTCAGACTTGTTTCCTCCCTGCAAGATTGTCAAGGTATTATAAATTAAGAAACTTAGCAAAGAGTCTGTAATCTTCCCTGAAATAGCCTGCAGATATGTCACTGTACTAAATGTGTTTCAGATTTAATGAAGCTTTAATGTCCTTTTTAATTTTGCCTGTTTCTGTATCACCAGGGGTCGAGCGAGGCAATCAGCACTCAAGAGGGTGGTTTGGTTTAAAACTAGGAAAAACTCATTTGCTTATGAGTTGCACTGTATTTTCTTAATTAAATTTACTAAGTAAAACGGTTTAAGTTCAGCCAACCAGTGACCTCTGTGCGTAGATTTAGATTTATAAAAAGTGTCACAGGGAAACTGAAGAAAAAAAACAAAGCCCAAACAACAAACAGACGAGAGATTCACTAAAGGGATTTTCAAACTATCATCTGTCTCAAGGAAGTCACAGGAACACGAGGAGCAAGCCCAGTGCAGGATGGAAAACCCAAAACCAACCAACTTAGCACATTGTCCAAAACTTCTCTGCATTTACAAGATGAAACTCCGGGACCTGAAGTTCTTTTAAGGTATTTTAACAAAAATAGAATATTTCCATTCATGTTAATTGGGTTTGGGAACTGATCAGTGGTTTATGTCTGGATATTGAGGAGGGAATGCGTGAACTTCAGGGAGCTGGTTCTCATTTCCCTGTGGATCCCTTCCTGATGGACTTGATGATCTTGAGGTCTTTTCCCACGCAAGAAGTGTAAAAACCTTCATTTTAAAAAGCCCAGTGAATTGCAGTGGCAGAATGGTGTGGAAATAGAAATGAGAAGGATACCAATCTCTACGAATTATTCCAGGAAAACACTTTCCCACCCCTTTTCACCTTGGAACAGCTACCTGGAAGAGTTTTTTTGGGGTGTGGGTGTGTGTTTTTTAAAACAATTACTTTCTTAAATACAGAAATAGCCCAGGAGAACAATTAAAACAGCTCAGTGAGTTTGTGTCCTGAGAAAGGGCCTTCCCCAAGGCTTGGACAGGGGATGGATGGATGAGGGATGGATGGATGGATGGATGGATGGATGGATGAATGGATGGATGGATGGATGGATGGAAGACGGAGGGATGGATGGATGGATGGATGGATGGGATGCACTACCAGATTTTAAACCAGCACTTGATAAACTGAGAAATAATCCCAGATTATGAAATAACAGAGGTACAGCGTGTGTGTATGATGACTTTTACCAAACTATTAAAGTTTGATATCAACTGAAAGTTTAAAAAATCAAGAATTCAGATTATTAAGTGTTGATTTAGGAAGAACCTCTGGACTGAGCAGCATAAGTAGGGCTGGAAAGCAACTAAAACCTGTTCTCAAAGACACTTAACGTGCGGATAAACGAACACAAAATTCACACGACTTGTTGAAATAATGTAATTCATCATTTTAGAACTGAAAAGGGAAATCCAGAAATCCTCCCTAACAAATCACTTTCTCCAGCTCACTTCTTCCTTGCCTGCTGCATATTGGGAATAAAACTACAGCAGCAGCTCTGCCTGTATCCTGTTTGGAAAGTGTCTGAGGGAAGGAAGTTCAAAACATATTTTTAGGACACTCAGGCCATAAAGTTTCCCACTTAGATTATTGTCGATGTTGTGCAAGTTGTTTTTTAATTTACAGTTACACTGGAGAGCACGGGATGCTTTTATTCTTAATTTAGACACATTCCATGTTTCTCAGCATAACTGCAAATTGAAAATAAGCGCTCGCAATATCGCCAGTGATGGAGCTGAAGGAGGACTTTATAGTCTGAAATGTTCTAAAATTTGTTCTTAATTACCTCGTGCACATTTTACACAATTAAATTTCCATCCAAGGATTTTGCATTTAGATTGTGCACTGCAGTTAAACCCTCATTTTATGGAAAAGCAGCCGCCACTCCGCCACGCTCAGACACGGGAAACTTTCAAAATCAGACTTAACTACTGGATAACATAAAATTCCCTAGGTGAAATTTCATTCCAAGACCAATTTATACATTCCTAGATAGATGGGCTTAAAATCACCTGAAACTCTGCAGGGTATGGACCTTAATAAATATTAAATACCTCAAAAACTACTCCAAGATTTTTCTTCTCCTTCTAATATCAATTTCACTGTCCTCTTACTGCAGAGGGTTTTTTTTAAATAAAAAATCCAAAAGGATATAACAGCAATTTAGCAGCGTTAAAGTGCTTCTGAGGTTAAACTGACAACAAAGAGGAACAGAAACACAAAGCATCTTGAAGTAGGGTTTCAATTAAATGTGCAGGATTTAGTAATGCAGGCCCGGGAAAAAAAAAAAAGAAAAAAAAAAAAAAAGAGTTACAAATTAATTTAATCTTCTGCCTATAGTTTGCAGCTGCACTCCAAAGTGTCTGGGGCTTAAGAACAAAGCCTTGCAAGGCCTCGGAGTGAGGAAAGCTTCAATTTTTAATGTATAAGGCCATTAGCTGATAACTTGTGGAATCTGCGACCCCTGCGGAGGGGCAGGAGCGGCGCAACGGAGACGGATGAAGTGACAGATTTGTTGGTGGCCAGGGCTGGGAGGGGGAAGGTTATTACCAACACCAGAAATATGCCCTAATAACCTTTGGGACATTCCTTGGCTTGAGCAGATGAGTTCCAGCTCCGTCACCGCGTAAAAATATATTAAAAATCGACGCCTAATTCGCCTTAATTAAAGATAATTAGTTTCACTTTGACTTCTTTTAAATATGAACTATAGCAAATGCACTGCCAGCTAAAGGCTGCAGACAATCAGGGTTAAATTGCACATTTCTGCCTGGCCACAAATCCTGGATATTACTGGGCTTTTACTGCTGCATCTTCAAAGGTGACGCCGAGAATGGCAGCGCCTTTTCCAAAGGGACAAAGGTGGGCCAGGGGCTTTTCAGGGAAATTGTCAGGTGTGAAATCGCCACGAATGCTCCATGAGGGTTAATTTGATTCCTTGTTGGAGCAGAGAGGCCTCCTGCTTGGTTGTTTGCTGGATTTGAATTCAATACAAAAAGGGAGAAACAGGTTAAATTTGGCTGTGCTGGTGGAAATGCGGCTCAGCTTCAGCTGCTCTCCATCTCTGCTGGAGTGAGGGTTCACCTGCCAGGACAGGCAATTAAATCATGGGAAAAGGCAGGGAAACCTAAATTTTTGACTCTTTAAAAATAGAAGCAACTGTATTACACAAAGTAAGAAGAAGAAACAATACACAGAATTATAGAGTCCTGGAATGGTTGGGTGGGAAGGGACCTTTTAAAGGTCCTCTAATCCATCCTTCCGTGGGCAGGGACACCTTCCACTATCCCAGGGTGCTCCAAGCCCCATCCAACCTGGCCTGGGACATTCCAGGGATCCAGGGGCAGCCACAGCTTCTGTGCCAGGGCCTCACCACCCTCACATACATATAAAAATATAAATACACATTCTATATTCTGTTGTATACATTAAACACCCCTGTAACCCCATATATAAAATATCCATTCCAAACACCCACAGCTGATGTTATCCCTTAATTGTCCCCTCATCCCTCTGCCTGGGTGGAGAACTGGATTATTTATTTCCCTGCCCACAGCGGCCTAAGAGCAATTGCTGAGCAACAATGATCCATCGAGGTCTCAACCCGCGCAAACTGTACCTAAACTTCCACTTTATTGCAGCTTAGTTCACAATCTTCACCTAATATAGGGTTACATCCCAGTGCAGCAGGCGGATAAATCATCCTGGAATATTACTCTGGCTAAGTTTAGCTGGGAGTGGAGCATATGTGCTTCCGAGTCACTGAAGCAAAGGCCCATAAAATACACTAATTACTGGAAGTTCTGGTCACTGAGTGATTGATAGCGCTCTGCGAGGCAACTTCCCCAGCTCTTGCGACGGGCCTCCCCCACCACACAGCAATTATTAATTCATGACCCAGCCCTCAGGCACTGGGCCCTCCACTCCCAACCCCACCCGCGCGAGGCCCGCGGTGTGGCTGGACATCGCCTGCTCCCATCCCGGTGGGCGCTGGAGGTGGGAGAGGAACCGGAGGGAACAGGCACTGCTTGGACAAATCACCCAAAATAGCTCCAGGGAAACAAATAATAAAAATATAGGCCAGCTTATTCCCAAGAACGAGTTTCTGAAGTGCATCATTCCGCAAGGAATGGCTGAAACTCCATAAATATTCCTCAATAAGAAGGATGCGGGTTGCTGAGCGGGTTCTGCGTGTGACAGCTCCTCTGCCTGGCTGAGCACAAGGAGTTGTCACCAAGTCACAAACATCACAGCACTACGGTCCCTAAAACCTGACAGCAACAAGGTGAGGCTCATTCCAACAACAACAAAAAACATTTTTTTATACTCTTGTTTCCCTTAATCCTAAAGGAGAAGTGTTCCTTTTCCTCCAGTGCTACAACTTGAGGCTGCTTCTTCCAGACCACTACAAAAATTGGGCTGCACCAGCAAGATTTGGGTTTCAGATTCTTCCTCTACCACCTCTAATCACAGAATCCTTTATGCTGGAAAAGACCTTTAAGAGCATCAAGTCCAACCATTACCACCACTAAACGCCGTCCCTAAGCACCACATCTGCACCCCCCGGTTTAGGTAAGGGTGTGACCTGATCCAAGAGCACCCACAGCACCCACAGATCAGTGAAATCCTGCAGAACTTCCCTCTGATCAGCTCACAATCCTGACCCTGAACCACCATCGCTTCCAAGCTGATGAGATGTAACCGATCCCCCGTTTTAGACTCCTCAGAAGGAGATTTGAAACCTCCCCTCCTTGACCAGGCGCTGCTCGAGTCCTGACACCAGTTTTATGCAGTTAAACATCCTCAAGACTGAAGTGCTTTTAGAGAACCATCTCCAAGCAGAGCTCCTTTTCTTGGAGCATCCTCTTCAAGCGTCCTCCTCCTGCTCTTTGTGGGCTCAGGGAGCTCTTCTCCAGCTCCCTCCGTGCTCCCAGCCCGAGCGGGATGAAGGGTCTGAGCTCCACCACTCTGACAGTGCAACCAGGGCTCAGATGTGCCTGAAGTAACGAGGGAAGGCACATTTGTTGGATAATTCCTGGTTTTGCCATGTGTGGGAATGCACACAACCCCTGAAAAAGCCTGATGACTTCTTAAGAGATTGCTAAAAACCCTTGAAAGCCCTTACAAATATACACAGTTCACGAGAACTCTGGTAACCAAAGCATCAGAATTCTCAGTCTGGGAGTTTAAAGAACTAATATGAAATTAGTATTAAAACTGATGCACTAGCTCCTTTTCCCTGGGGGAGACAACAGGGATAATCTCTGTAAGAAAATTTACTTTTCAAAGGAGGCCTGGAATACAGGAAAACAGAGGACAGTGGAAAGCAGGGACCAGGATGTGACACAGAAGGAGGAGCAAAAAGCCAAGCACATGAGCATCTACTTCAAAATTTACTTGGTTTTTGGGCATTAGCAAATTGCTTTCACTTCCTGCATTTTAGCACTACACCAATTCCATCTGGAGATAAGAACAACCCTGGCAAGGATATCACAGAATCCCAGGACGAGGTGGCTTGGGAGGGACCTCAAAGTTCATTTCCCATGGGCAGGGAACCTTCCACTATCTCAGGTTGCTCCAAACCCATCCAACCCGGCCTTGATGTTGCTAGTAAAACCCAACCAGATGTATTTTATCCTCCCTTGGATGTTTTAGAGTTCACTTGTGGATAACAACCACGGGAAGATGGGATCAGAGTCATATCGGAGAGCAACAAGAAATACTGGGCAATTTAATTTCTCCTCCTGTGCAGGACACGGCTCTTGGAGAGAGGGAATGGGTTCCAGAGCTCACACAAACTCAGCCCCAGCCCAGGGAGCCTGGATGTGTTTTATGACTGAGTTATAAACCCTTGAAAAACAGCTTTTATAAATGAAAATGCTGACACAGTGTGCAGTGTAGTGACAGCAATGTCATTGGTTTAAATTGAACTTGCTTTGTCAACCCAAGAGCACTTAAATAAAACACGGGAAAACCTCATGGAAACACACAAACTATTTGTGATGAAACACTCTTAAACAGTTTTCCCAGGTTATGGATTAAATTCCAGTCCCTTCAAAAAATCCTGAAGGAAGAAAGGCAAGCTCAAAAAAACGAAATAACAAAAATTAGTCTAATAATGATAATAATGACAATGATAATAATATGATGATAATGAAGATGATATAGCTGCATATCCTATTTTATTATACTGTAATTTAATTTTTAATTTATCTTTTCTATTTCTGAAGGGAAGACTGAGCACCCTCAGACCCCTCTTGCCTCAAAGGGAACAGGAGCACTCCCCATTTCTCAGAGCTTGGGCAGGACTCCCATCCCAGACTTTTCACTCTCTCCTAGCAAGTTTTTTGGGGCAGTTTCCTTAACCTCCCAAATAACACTTCCATTTCTCATCCCACGCAGCTCTGCAGCAAAGACATCCCAGACGTTTGAAAGGCTCAGAAGAGCATCAAGGAAAATGAGAAGATTTCCTGATGATTTTATATTCTCACCCGCCAGCACAGCCCTTGCTCACTGGGATCCCACAAGAGATTTCTTTTAAATTCTCATGGTGCCACTGCTAACACCGAGGTGTAGGGTTGGAGTACGACCCTGCTGGGTGCAGACGATTTTAAAATCCTACAGCAAACACCAGCTTCCCTTTTTAACAGCTGCAGCAGCCAGAGCCTGGGTGTCCCCGCTCCCAATCCCCACGTCAATACGGTGTTACTTTAATGACAGCGACCTTGTGCGGCTCTTGGAGCACCTTCTTCACCTTTTTGGAGGCATTTTTCTAAGCCCCTGTCCTTGCTTTCATCATTTAACACATCACTCAGAGCACTTCAATAAAGGCCTGCTTGTGGTGGGGAGAGGTCTCGCAGGAGCAGCTGACAAACCAATTAACAAAGCACACAGCCCCAAATTGGTTCCTGCACATCTGGTTCAGGGGACATCCGTGGAAAGCGGGAGAGAGAGGGAGGAAAAAAGTTGGGAAGCTGTAAAACAGAGGAGGAAATGCAAATGAAAGGAGTTTTCCTAATAAAATTCACCCTGCAAATGGAATTGATGGCCAGCCAAGTTATCCAATAACAGCCCGAAAATAAACTCCTAAAATAAAGTATCTTGGAGTATGAGGTGGATCACTGAACTGCTGGGGCACAGTTCTTAATTCAGCAAAGGAACTGGGAAATGCTTTATTTCTGAAGTCCCGTATTTATATCACTCTTTTTATCACCAAGAACACCACAGTCAAGTCTTCCTGGAATACAATTTCAGCCCTTCCTTGACTAGAATTATTTACAGAGTGTATGGACATGGTCTGTATCTCTCCCAAAATGCTGAGTGAGGGCTCTCCAGCATCACAAACCATTCCAGTGTGCAGTAAAACAAATGAAGAGCCCTCCCTCCCCTGTGACACATTGAAGTGTGTCATCCCTGCCACTCAGAGCTGGCTTTGGTGGCACTGATTTACCACATCTGGAAGCAGTGATTCAGCATTTACCAATTTCATTTTGTTTAAAAGGGCTTTGGCAAGGAGTTCGTTGTGTGAAAATGCAAAAAATGGTTCATTTTGGGGCTACGAAATACGAAATCTGCCAAGATGCAGAGGGCCAGCACTGAGACTGCTTAACTTGTACCTCATCTTCTGCAAAAAATACTGGCTGCACTTCACCTAAAGGCACATCCAGCTTCACCTTAATGATAACTGAGAAGGGAAAGAGAAAGAGAGAAAGAGAGGGAGAAAGAGGGAGAAAGAGAGGGAGGCACTGAGATTTTTGGTTAATCACATCAGGCCTTTGTCAGGCTGAGCAGGAAAGATGGTGCAAGGCATCCATGGTTTGAGTGAAGGCTCTTGGAGGATGAAATGAGGGGAATTTCCTTCCTGGGACTGTCTTTAAGCTGCAAACTCCCCTGAGAGCTGTTGCTCCAGGGTTTGTGGCCAGCCCAGGGCAGTGTGAAGGAGCTGGGTGACCACGTCCCTCTGCCACCACCAGTCCAGAGCCACTGGTCCCCTCTCCCAGCCCAGATCACACCAGATCTCATTTTCCTGGTCAAGACATGATCCTAACACAGGCCTTCCTCCTCAGCTTCAACTCTCTGGGTTAACTTTCCTATCAACAATCATCTGTTTTTATAAAAAATTATGTTTTTAAAACACCTGATGAGCCTTAAACTGAAAATAAACCCCTTTTCCTGCATAAAACTGACCTTGTTCTGCCCAAAACTGCAGCAACTGTGGCTGCTGCTCCTGGATGGCTGCATGTAGAAACCCAGACCGGTTTGGACTGGGGGGGACCTTAAAGACCATCCCTTTCCAACCCCCAAACCACACAATTTCCAGCCACATTCTCTTTGAACAGCTTAATTTTCATAGATTTTCTCCTGCTGCAGGAGAAAATTTTAGGAGAGATTTCTTTGTGAGAAATCTCTCCTAAAAGCCCCTGTGAACACTTAAATCCAAACACTTTATTTAATCACACAGGGTAGAGGCTCCAACCACGGCCCGAAATATTTCTGCCAAGATGTTGCAAGGCCATTAAGCAGCTCCAACCTCGAATCCGCTGTTCTAACCCCAATAATCACCCACTCAGGCCTGACCTGGGAAGATGCAGCCCAAAAATAGCATCATTTCCAGTCCCTGAGGTGCTCGGGGGGTGCAGAAGCATCCACACACTGGGCCCTGTTTCCTACTCAAACAGGGAGTTTTATTTAAGACCTCAAATGGACGAACCCATTCTAAATACAGCCAAAATTAGCAATAGGTAAAAAGCACAGGAATATACAGGGAATTTAAAGAATAAACACAGGTTAAATTAAAATATTTCTACGTTATTTTGATGTTAAGAGTTAATTTGAGTCTTGCAACATGCACGTGAAGATGAGAGCTCTCTGCATACCTCCATGAAGGAAATCCCCAGGCTCCAAACATCCGAGTGAATCCCATACTGCTCTCCTGAAATCCGCTCAGGCTGTGAAGAGAGGGAGAGGAAAAACCTCCTGAGCCTTGCAGACAGACAGAGATGCTGCACAAAAGCCACTCCAGGGCAAGGAATGGGAAAAATCACAGAATCCTGGAGTATGCTGAGTTGGAAGGGATCTACAAGGATCAAAGTCCAGCTCCTGGCCCTGCACAGACATCCCAAAATTCCACCCTGCGCCTGGGAGTGTTGTCCAAACCCTCCTGGAGCTCTTGGGGCTGTGCCCATTCCCTGGGGAGCCTGTTCAGTGCCCAGCCACCCTCTGGGGGAAGAACCTTTTCCTAAAGTCCAACTGCAACCTCCCCTGGCACAGCTCCAGCCCTTCCCTGGGGTCTGTCACCGATCCCAGAGCAGACATCGGAGCTGCCCCTCGGGACCCCAGAAAACCTGGCTGAGAGCAAATCCTCTCTTGAGGCAAATCTGTGTCTCTGCACCTTGCAAGGCTGGCCTTGGATTTGTGTTTGGGTTGTTTAATCCAAGGAAAAAGCCACGGGCTCGTGCACGAGAGCGAAGCACAAGGTCAGGTTGAGAGAATCCAATGGTTCCACTTCCCTCCCCAAACCCAGGCAGCACAGCAAGGAAAAGATTCCCTGTGTGGAGTCCAGGGGCTGGCGAGTAACTACAGTTTAAAAAAGCAAAGTTACTGAAGCCAAAAGAATCACCGAAGCCACACGGTGGCAATTTTGTTTCATATACTTCTTAATTTGGGGTTTTTGACCTGTAGGGGAAAAAAAAAAAGCCCCCGCTCCAAACTATTAATAGCAGGTTTAACGCCTCATGAAATGGAGTGCTGTAAAATATATCTGCTGGTTTTTACTTGAAAGCTACAATTTAAGCATTTCCAAGGTCAAGTACAGCATGAAATGCAACAATAAAAGGCTCCCTGAGACTCCTCTCCCCACTGTGCTGTTAATGCACCTGTCTGGCCCAGCCACCTCCAAAGCACTGGCTGTGTTCTCAGTCTTTAATAATCCAAGACCTTTGTTAGAAAACAAACTCCCAAATTAGTGCCAGTCCAGTGTGGTTTTGGATGTTTACTCTGTGCTGCTAATCCCAGGTCAGGAGCTTTTATCGCAGCGTGAGCGTTAAATAAAAACCACAGTGCTGCCCACAGTCCCTCTGAAAACAACCTTCCCAAACTGCCACAACCCAAAAATATACCCACAGTTTCAAGCTCTTGGACCAACACTCACTTGTCAGTGACCCAAAAGTCTTATTTCACTTTTTAAAATTTAATTGAGTATAATTAGCCTAGGTCAGCGTTATCTTAGAAATGTTTGCAACAGCATCACGTGGTTTTTAGGCATTTTTTATACTGACAAATATCCTCACAAAGATGCAAATGTGCAGCCAAAAATAATTTCATAACGCAATGGGGGATGTGCTACGCTGGGCCAAGCAAGGTGGTAACACCCACCCAATTTTTTGGACCCTTCCTGAGCCACCAAATCAGGTTTACAATTCACACTGAGCAATATTAAATTGTTTATTCTTAAAGTTCAAGCTTTAAACAGCAACTTCTGCTGAGGAGTTGTGGGTTCACAAAAGATAAGGGCAAATAAATCAGGTTTCCAAACCTGATTTCATCTAAAAGATGAATTTAAAACTACGGAAAAGAAGAGGAAAATAGGAATAACAGAGGCATCAAGT
The DNA here is from genome assembly GCA_013397975.1 of Machaerirhynchus nigripectus. Lineage (NCBI taxonomy): Eukaryota > Metazoa > Chordata > Aves > Passeriformes > Dicruridae > Machaerirhynchus > Machaerirhynchus nigripectus. The sequence goes on along the minus strand of VZRQ01006123.1, from coordinate 3,366,137 downwards.
AAAGGGTGCAACACATGGATCACTCTAAATACACAGCCCAGAGTATTTTCTCTTAAAAATTTCTACATCAGACTATTTTTTTCATCCCATTTTTTTTTTCTATATAAAATGCTGACAAAATTATTTTCCAGAAAATGCATTTTGGTTGGAAATTTTCATTTCTTAATCAAAAACCTTTTTTTTTTTTTTTTTCAGTTCTTAAAAAGAAAACCTCGATTTTTTTAACAGTTTCAAATTCCCTGACAGTCTGCCAAGTGGGTGAACCAAAACTTATGACCTTCATTATTTTTTGAGGACTTGCCTAGAAATTTGATGACAACAAATGACTCAACCAAAAAGCAAAACAATTTTAACACAGAAAATCAGATTGAGCACATTCGAGCTTAAACTTCTCTCTCACAATTAAGAGATGGAGGCATCACATTCATCCAGAAACAAGAAGGCAAAAAAGCAATTTATTTAATGTACACCTGGGAAAGAGAACTGTAATCTTGGTTTGGGCACTAAAAGCATAATACAATTTAATTCTCAGCCCTGCTTAAGACCAGTTTGAAGTAACAGCTGAGTTGGAAAAGTTGATTAATTTGAAGCTGTTTTTTTGTCTGGATCTCTGTATTCCAGCTCTTTTTTAATCTATATCTTTTTTCTTAAAAACCCCATTTTTCTGCAGAGTATTCTGATGACACAGGACAGCCCAAGTCCTTCTAGGATGGTGACATGGGCCTTTCAGAAGCCACACAATGAGTAACACCTTGAGTGGAAAAGCACTTAGCAAATAAATGGGCACCCGGCGTCGCTTTCTTCTGAGAAGAAAGTCAGAAAAAAATACCTGAAAGTGATTAAAGGTCATGGATTTCTCTCTCCCCTTTCCTGAGGTTTGAAAAGCACGAGCATCAACCACTTTGTGCTGTTTATACTTTTATTTTAAAAGAGCAGAGCACTTCTTTTCTCATTGTTAATATTAGAAGTCGTTTGCTTGAAGAATTTTAATGGCCAAAAAATAACAGGGGTTCACAAACTGCTTTAAACTGAGGCAGTGAGGTTTTCACGTCTGAAACGGGGGAATTGAAAAGGATCCAATGGATCTGGTGGAAAACCCACTCTGATTTGTGCAGCTCCCTCCCAGGCTGGCTCTCGGCACCGCGGTGATCCCGGTGACAGGAGCAGCACGGGCCACTTGGCAGCTCTGACCCCAAGCCTTGCCCCATCCTCAGCAACCTGCCAAGGGGATCTAAAACAATTTGGGAACTTAAGCTTTAAGGCACAGAAACAGGACAAAAGTGGTCTCGTGTTAGCCAAGACTGACCAAAATTTGTATCGAAAAGTGAAAGTACTGATGACTTGCTACGTTACGAACTACACAACTTGCACTTTAAGGCCCTGATATCATTAATCCCAATGGTTTTAGCTTCAGATTTCCATGGGAAACATCCCCACAGGGTGTTTAGGATCCCAGAAGCCCATCAGCCTCTGCACAGGTTTAAATGCTCCCCTAAGCTGCAGCATTCCCACACTGTGGAGAGTTTGGGTCTGTCACTGATCTGCAAAGAGCCACAAGCTGTGAGTGAGAAAGTGTATTCTTTCAATATCCAACCCGCTCTCTTTGTTCCCAGTTGTCACAAGGCCCTAAAAACAACTAAAAATACATTAAACCCCCCACTTTTCCAGTATTAACTCTTCCCTCTCAGCAAGAAGCGGAGCTGTCCCACAGAACGAAGACAGGGGATGGGAAGAGATGGAGTTTGAGGATTGATTTAGGACGGATCCTGCACCAGACAGAACAGGAGTGAGGACAAATAGTTCCACATTTCAGTGTTATTCCTGCATAAATCCACTTACCGCCATATAAGCATTTGTTCCAACATACGTCTTGGCTATGGAATTCACCAGCTATCAGACAAAACAGTCTGTTAGAACAATATAAAGATAATGTGGAAATAAAATGGGCAATTATTCCTCATTTAACCTACAATCATCATTCCTATAAATCAACTAAAAATTATGTAAAAAGGGAACAAATTTATCTGCCAGGACGTTAAAAATGATTAAATCTCGCCTGGGTTGGGAATGAGGATTCCAATTTAAACAAGCACTGCATTACAGTTTATGGCAGATAACCTTAAACAATTGTGTTAAACAGGATGCTTCTCGCTTTAGTACCCCAAACTAGTCTGATATAAAAAGTCAATTGGAAGGAAGTCGGATGGAGCACGCTCATTTTTCAGTCAGCTGGCTCAAGATGTGAATAAAGCCCCGATTCATCCCCTGAATGCGAGGAGCACTAAATACGCTGGAGGGACAACAGCCCCTGACAGCCCATAATACCAGGCTGACCTTCTCTTTGGGCCTCGTGTTTGGCTGAGAGGAAAAGGTGCTGAAATTCAAATCAACAGCACAGCGAGCTCATGGGTCACTAGCAGAGAAGTTCTCCAGGGAGGCCCAAAATGGAAATTAATTAAAATTTGTGCTGCACATTGTCAGAGCCCACCACTATTGTTGCTCCCAATATTAATTTTTATTGTGGGCCAGTTGGGCTCCCCAGACACGTCTCGTGCTCTGCCCTCCCTTTTGTCTGGCCCAAACGCTCCCAGATCAAAGCTGCATATCAATGAAGTTTGCTATTCGTAAGTAGTAATTACAATATCAGCAGTTTTTACTGTCATTAAACAATGAACAATCATATTCAGATGAAGGAAAAGTCGCCCGGAGATTAAAAATGAATAGGGCTGTCCCAGCAGAGAGGGGTTGGCTGTGGGGCTGCCAGGTGACTTTGACACTGGAGAGGGAACGGAGGGAGATGCAAAGGGGGAATTACCTGGGTGCTGACCCCAAAGTCGCAGAGCTTCACCTGGCCCCGGGTGTTCACCAGCATATTGGACGGCTTCACATCTGTTGGGGGGAGAAAACTGGATTATCCATATTATCCTGGATAATATATACACCATACATACAGAAACATAGAATATCCTCAACTGGAAGGGACCCATATCAAAATCCAGCTCCTGGCCGTGCACAGGACAACCCCAAATATCCAGGGAGCACTGTGAATATTGGTGTGGTAGGTTTTGATAGGAAATCCTACCAAAATCTGTTTCAAATGCAATGGTTTGTAAGTCAGCAGGACAGATAACATTCCATATATATATATACACATATATACAAAATACATCCTCTCCATACAGATAGGATTTGGTATCACACAGATGACTTTACAGAATACCAATAATCCACATTGTTAAACCTGCAGGTGACACCAATCTGGAAGAGAAACCAAGTCCACCGATGGACAGGAATAGAACTCACAGGGATTTTAACAAACTGGAAAATCAGCCTGAAAAAAAGGATGGAATTCCATAGGGATGGATGAAAGTACCGCATTTGGACAGGGATTAATCCTGCAGCTCTGCTCCATGCACACTGTTCCTCAGAGCTTCTGGCTCCACACCCATGTTTTTTAGGGCTTCTGCAGAGGTGAACCACCAGCAAAGCCCTCAAATGATCAACCAACCATCAATGTCCATCCCAAAACCAGCCTGTCAGTGCAAATATCCCAATGCTGCCTCCCCCCAGTGCCAAAGGAAGTTGGTGCATTGCTGTACAATCAGCATGGGAATAAACTGCTGAACATCCAGCCTGGCTTCAGCGCAGGAAACACTGAGCATCTTTGCTGTTCCAGGGACGCCAGTGGGAAAGCAGAATGTGCACGTTATGGCCTGGCTTAAACATGGGGAGATTAGAGCACAGTGGCTTTGCCTAATCACTGCTTTCTTCTGTCAAAATGGATTAAAAGCAATAGCTTGAATCTGTGCCTCCTTTAAAAGTGAGCACTGGTTGGGGGCAGATGGATGAAACCCAACTAGAAAAGAACCTAATTTTGTTTATCATTAGGTTTGCCTTGGTTTAGCAGCTGTTTCCTGGTACCACAGTGGCTGCCTTAATTTGTCTCTGCAACGTAGAAATGTATAACCTCAATTAAGAAGCTGATTAAATGCTCGCCTGTATTTGAGCTAAAAATCCAGATTAAAAATGGGAGCATTCAATAGTTCCTTATAGACCCCAAGTGGATCAGTACTTTTGAAGCGAGGTATCAACACTGCTGGTACATTCTGTCATTTTTCCCCCCAAAAAAACCCAGTCCTGAGCATCCAGAGCCTCAGTTTGTGTTTCCCGATCTCCATCTTTAGGAATTCAATCCACGTGCTGCACTTTTGATGGAGTTTTGCCTCCTCCAGAGACGAGTGACTTTGCTAAATCCAAGTTGTATTATTTAGTTGTAACAAAAATCATCAGCAACCAAATGGACAAGGTGGAGGGACAGGACACAGGGAATGGCTTCCCACTGCCAGAGGGCAGGGATCCAGGGATATTGGGAAGGGATTGTTCCCTGTGAGGGTGTGAGGGGCTGGGCTGGAATTCCCAGAGAAGCTGTGGCTGCCCCTGGATCCCTGGAAGTGTCCACGGCCAGGCTGGAGGGGCCTTGGAGCACCCTGGGACAGTGGGAGATGTCCCTGCCCATGGCAGGGGTGGCCCTGGATGAGTTTAGCCCTTCCAACATAAACCATTCCAGGATTCTGGGCTCTCCAAGAGCAGCCCACACATCCTTGTTCCCTCAACACGACCCACAGAGGAAACCACCACCCCACATTAGTGCCCTGTCCCAGCAGGACTGCCCATCTCCCTTTCCCCAACGCCACGTGGGATGTGGCACTAAGTTGATATAATTAAAAAACCATCTGTCATTCATTAAGCGTTGCTTGATCCCGAAATCCTTCCACAAACAAAGCTGAAAAGAAGAGAAAATCCTAAAAGGAAGAAAGCACTGAGCAATTGGCCCCTTAAGGATGGGCAGGGGAGGCTGGGGACCCTACAGAGCAGGGGGCAGCCCAACAAACTCTGTAAAAGCAAATCCAACCCATCGTCCCAGCAGAACTGAACAGCACCACAAAGCCAGGGAACTGAATCAAATATTTGCTAGGCATTCCAACTGTTCTGTTCATTTCCTCAGAGCGAAAAGGAAGTGACAACCCTGCACAAAATATCTCATACTGAAAGCAGGGAGAAAAATCAGCCCATCAGCAAATCAGCCTGTTGGTTTCACAGCCCACTTCAGTTAATGGGTTAAATATTTTTTGGGGTTTGGGAAACGGATGTGCATAAATAATGTTCTGCACCATCTGCTTGTGATTAATATTAGTGTTTAGAAGTGAAAGAATTTAAACAAGAGCCAAAAGGGGTCATTATGCTCCCATTACCAGGGCTGGCTTAATACAAATGATTTCTATGAAGCATCATTATGGAGGATGAACAAGTTCTCCTCGTGATGGAGCTGCCTGAGTAGTTTCACCTCTCTGCAAATAAACGGGACCTCCAAGCTCTTACTTACCAGTAAATAGAACCGTCAGAGGTTCAGCTTTTTGAACACCAAACATTTCACTCGTTTGTGGCATTGAAAAGCAAACAGATTCACGATTGTGTGAGGGAGAGAGAAAAAAGCAGCCCTGAGATTCTTTAAAAGCTGTCTCTTGACTTCTCCTGTCTTTTAAAAACAGCAAACAGCAACAGGCCAGGTTCAAGGAAGGCAGCAGCGTCGTTTGGCAGAGGCCAGGATTATTTTTTTTTAAATAAGCCTTAAGTGGTCCATGAGTGGGCAAGCGTGTGTTTAGCTGTACACACAGACATAAATAAATGTACGGAAACACAGAATCCTGGCATGGGCTGGGTGGGAAGGGACCTTAAAGCTCATCCTGTTCCCCCCTGCCGTGGGCAGGGACACCTTCCACTATCCCAGGTTGATCCATCCACATCCACGCCCCTGGATTTGTGTCTGTGCTTCATTACAGGGGGCCCCAATGCTGATTATTTCCCACAGAGATAAAACAGGAGAGGGGAGGAGTCAAATAAGCTGCTCTGGACATCTTTGGTGAAATCCTCAGCAAGCGATCGCTGGTGAAAAGATGGGAACGCCTGCCCAGTGCCTGTCCCTCCCAACCAGCACCCCCCAGCTGATCCAGAACAAAGAGGAGTGGAATATCCTTGGGTTTCTACTATCCTGGGGGAAAAGGAGATGGTCTGAGTGAGGCACAAACCTCCTCCTGCCACAGAGCAACCACAGTTCATGAAAGCTCCACCTCCTTGGCTCTCCCACATTTCAAACCAGCAACACCTTCAGAACTCTGGCACCAATTTAAAACCTGACCAGGAACTGAGGTGCCCAAACCATGAAATAAATATATATATATGTAATATATATAAACACCCCCAGTACTCACACAGCCAAGCACACCAATCCAGCTCAGTACAATTAAACACAAGTGGGTAACATTTATTTCCTGCACTTCCTTTAATAAGCAGGTGTGAACAAAGCAAAACACACCAGATAAAATGCACACGGTCTATACTTATTCTTGAACTTAACAGATTTTGGTTTGTCTTTATACAAACTTTGACTTTGTACATGATTAGACTTGTTTAATTGCTAATTCTGTTTTAAATCTAAGTTAATTTCTCATTACCCTTCCATTTCTACTTCTTATCCTCTGGGGAAAAGAGCACACTTATCATTGGGACATTCTCACATCTTCCAAAGAAGTGGTGGAGGTGTTAATCTTATGTTTATGTTTGATGTGGGTGTGATGGCTGCGACTCCAGCTCGGGGTTTATTAATATGCACGGCTATCACCTCATTAGTTGCGAGGTTTGTTTTGAAGTTAAGCTGTAATATTTGCTGAGATGTCTGATCTGCAATAAAAGACTTGCTCATTGTTTGTTTCCTCTGCTTTAATCCCCGCTCCAGGCACACAGCTCTGCCCTGGGACTGCTTCACCCCTGCCTCGGAAATTCCTGACTCTCCACCAGCCCCTGCTCTGCCCTGGGTGAGACAGCAACAAAGTCAGGGCTCAAAATTCCTTCCTTTACCTCTGAGCATCAAAACCAGGAGACAGCTGAAGGACATCACCTGGAGAAACAATCACCTGTCCGCCATTCCATCCCTCTGTCCCTGCTTTGAAGATACAGAAATACACATTTTCTGTATCCTAAAAATGGGTAAAATAATACGGAAAGCTAATCCTTGGAGAAGCTGCTGAACCTGGAATGCTCACGGTCCCCTCCATGGCATTCTGCAGTGCTGCTCTCGCCTGGGTCAATCCAGCAACAGAGCAAGGCCAGAAAAATCAGAATTGGGATGAAAAATCAGTTTCTGAGCTTTTCTTCAGACCACAGCAAGGACCAAACATCATTCATCAAAACCCCAGAGCTGCTCCTCGATCAAGGCAAGGAAACCCAGGCAGGAGGGGAGATTTTGTTCTACTGGCACAGCAAAAATCTGAACCAGGTTCTAAATGTACAGCAGCAGAACAAGAAAACGTTACAGCATTTAAGCTCCACAATGCTCTCTCCAAATCACAATCAGAAGTTAAAAAAAATTTTAAATTTCATTTTCTTTTCTTTTTGGGCGTTACAAAAGCGTGGCAACAACTGTGTAGCCTATTCAGAGCCAAACCCAGCCATGGATATTCCTGCTGCCTTTTCTTTTCCATTTATTCTGACAACTCCTGTGGCAGCTCCAGCGTCAGACTGTTCCTCCTCTTGCCATGAGGGGACGGAGCTGATAAATCCCTGCACCTGGCAGCGTTCAGGAGAGCAGGTGAGTTGTTTAAACAATCACAGAAACAAAGCCACCTCAGCAATGTGTCTGCTCTGAGCTGCTCGTGGGCTCTGGGTTATTTCAGTTCTTTTAATCCAGCCCAGGGTCAAACCCAGGTGCAGCCCTTCAACCTGGGGGACAAAGGGTGACAGGGAACGGCCTCAAATTGTGCCAGAGGAGGGTCAAGTTGGGTATTAGGAAAGATTTCCTCACAGGAAAAGGTTGTCCTGCCCTGGCACAGGACTCTCCATCCCTGGAGGGGTTTAAAGGCCGGCTGTGGATGTGGCAGCTGGGGACAGGGGACAGCGTCCCTTGGCAGTGCTGGGGAATGGCTGGGCTCGATGGTCCCAGAGGGCTTTTCCAGCCTTAATGGTTCTGTGATTCCATAAAATCCAGGTCCTTACTTGACCTCTGCTTGTTCCTTTGGCCACCTCCCTCCTTCCCCCACCTCCCATGCTCCCAGTCAGAGCCATTCCTTGGGATGGAGACGTGAGGGACTGAGGAGGAGCCGAAGCCGATGTCCCAGTCCTGTGAGGGTGAGGAGGGGCTGGGCTGGAATTCCCAGAGAAGCTGTGGCTGCCCCTGGATCCCTGGAAGTGCCTAAGACCAGGCTGGATGGGACTTGGAGCACCCTGGGATAGGGGAAGGTGTCCCTGCCCAAAGAACGGGATGAGATGGGATTGAAGGTCCCTTCCCACCCAACCCATCCCAGGATTCGGCGCTGACCCAGCCATGACCCTTCACCTCACCAGGGCCTCAGCCCAACTTCCCAGCCCCTCCAAAACCAGGAGTCGCCCCACAGGGAACGGTCTCACCTCTCTGGTTTGGAATTTAACATTCCCCACGTCTCTCCTGATTCCTCTTTCCCTCAGGAGTGACCTGGGTTACTGCAGCCCCCAGCTGTGCTCCCGGGATGAGGGAGCAGATGGGGGAATCACACCAGGAACCAGAGCAGCTACTTCCACACACTTCGGAAACATTAAAAATGTAATGAGTTTCTCCTTTTTTTTTTCCCTCCCTATTTTTTGGGGGGTTGGTGTAGGGGGAAGGGGCTTCTCTGGTTTTTAAACAGCATTTTCCACATTGTTTCTTAAAGTTTTAGTGTATCTGAATTAATTTATCCAAACAGACACATTTTAAACAAAATGCAGCAGGAAAAACCAAGAAATATATAAACGAGAAGTTTAAAAAAACTCCCCAAATTAGTTGCAGGAAAGAGAACAAACAGCAGAACCCAACAATTACTTATGTCCAAGCAGGTTTAAAGCCTTTAACTGTCCCTGACCAAGGCAGGGGACAGTGGGCCATGATTTCAGAGATCTGAGCCTCCAGCAACGCTTGTTGCTGTCCCATGAGATTTCTGAAGAACCAAAGAAAATTCATTGCCTATTTTCTATTTCCAATACCAGTCAAACATCTCATTTCCATGCTGATTTTTCCACTGAGCACCTGTTTGCAACCCTAAGCTGCTAAATCCCTGTAAAATCCATTTCTCTCTTCAGTCCTTTCCTTTTCAGGGGAGGAGGGAGGGCAATAAAAGAGCAATAAAAGTATTTTACAAGAAAGTGTGCAAGGTTAATGAGGAAGATTCCTTCTGCATTACCCCACTGGACTCAAAGCAGATGTTTGCTTGGTCAAGTGTCTTTGTAGAAAGTGGTGTTAAAATTTCACTGGAAAACAGAAAACATCTGCTACTCACCTCTGTGTAAAATCTTCAGGCTCCATAAGTAGGTCAAGCCTTTCACAACCTGAAGTTAAAACAAACAAACATGACGTTTTAGGGATTCCTGGTAGGAAAAATTCCCCATCTCATCAGAGAACTCAGTTGTAAGAATGGAGCCAGGACCACGAAAAGGGGAGACCCCACATCCCTCCCTGCAGGCCCCAGGGAGCCCCTGCTACAAACCTGCAGCAGGTCCTTTAACAATACACAAATGCTTTCTCCCCAGGACCTGTAAGCTGAAGTCAGCTGAGCTCACACTGAATCCCTCCAGGAATTTCAGTGTATCTTTAATTCACTTGCCTTTGCTGGGGTGTTAAAAACCACGGAGGCCAAAGGATGCCATGATTTGTCTTCTTGTAACAAAAAGGCCAGAAAACAAGAAAATCTCTAATAACCTCTTCCACTTCACCCTCCCTTCCCTTTCTTCCCATTTGCTGCATCCTGTTATTTTCCTTTACTTTCCAGGCTTTTATTTACTCAATGCAAACGTGGAACTTTTCTTCTCGAGCAGTAAAATTTCCCTCACTCTCCCTGTGACTCATCTTGCACCAAACACAAATCCTAATGCATCTCATAGCAGAGAAACTGCAGCTCCCAAAATACAATTCCTAAAACTAAACACAACCCCTAACCCTGGGCAGGTGTTGCCCTGCTATTCCAGAATCTCCTCCTTCCACCACCAAAACCCTTAAAGCCAAACTCCAAAACCAGTTACTTCAGCACGAAATTCAACCAACACACTTCAACCCCTGCTCACCTCCTCAGTCCATCCCTGCTGGCTCAGCCAGCAAAGCTTTTTTAGACACTTTCCATCTCTGAGGTGACATTTAATTCATTTCCAAGACATTTTGCTCGTGTGTCTCCAGAACAATGAAGCATTTCTGACACTGCTGAAGTCGTGTGAGTTCTGCACTCAAGACAATTACATTTTTGTGCTCTGAGCAGCCCAAAATGAAATTATTTGTGTTACAGTGATCAAGCAGAAGTGCTGAAAATATGATACAGAGTGAAGGCAGAGAGCACAGTAATTTTCTGCCTTCCTCTTGGATTAGAAACTCTTTCAAATTTTAAAATTTATTCTGTAAGAAAAGTGATGTTGGTGGAGTCAGAATCTCTTTGCGAAGCAAATAACGGTGGTGGACCCCACACGAATTGTTCCAGGAGATAATTCCCCTCTTAAACTCACTCCAAACCCAACCATCTCCTGGCCTCAGATGGTTGTGACCTTTAACAAAAGGTTTGGTCAAATTCTGCCTGCCCAGAGGTGCGGCTTGTTCACCTCAAGCCTTTCAAAAAGCTGTGATTTGATGATCTTAGAGGCCTTTTCCAACCTTAATCATTCTATGATTCCAAGTCTAATGAAAAGCAAAACATGGGAATTCTATTTACAGCATTTTGACATAATAATAACAACAGCAGTAATAACAATTAAAATAATAAAGCATCAATGCAAAAATAAATCAGGGAGATGCTCCATTCCAAGCTTCCTCCAATGGCCAAAGAGATTTTCAGAACAGTAAATTCTTTGATTATTAAAAATATATTTAGACTATTGAAAATCTTTAACACCATTAGGAAATTATTTATTTTAAAGCAAGGACCCATTAAAAGAAAAGGAAACACTTCTGATGAAACACATCAACAGCCGTGAGTTATGAAACATCTTTATCATGGAACATGTGCTGGGTAAGCAGTGAGGGAAGCCGTGGAATTAAACAAACTCTCCCTCCAGATTCTCTGGGTATACAGAGGAATAAAAAGGAGTTTTTCCCTTTATCCTGGGCTGTAAATATGCTCACAGGAGCCCCCCAAATGGACTCACCTCGTTATTCTCTCCCCTTACATTTGCCTATTAGGGAAGGACTCTTAAGCATTAAATATTATTCTACAACGGTGCTGGAAGGGAGAATCTTTTGATGGAAGCTGGAGCAGGAATTATTGGTATTCAGCAAAGGCGGTTTTACAACAATGCCTTGACAAAGCCTTGACACAAAAAGTACTTCTACCTGCTGTCAATCACTCACTCTCCTGACAGTTCAAGTGCACATCCTTTCAGGGAGAACTTCAATCAACATTAGCGCTCAAAATACAGAGCACAGTGTCACTGCTTCAGAAATGGAAGGGAAAATAAATGTGTGAAGTGGCAAGCGAAGGGAGAGAGGGTTTTACACCCACAGCCAGACTCAGGACACGGCAGCACCGAGCCAGGAGCAGCCACAGCGTCGCTTTGGGGCTGCCAGGATCCACTTTTCCTTTAAGAAACACTCCAGCCCTCCACACAAATAAAGGACAGGAGGAAGGAGAGAGATTTCCCCGTCTCACTGACTGTGCCTCACGCAGCAGACAGGGATGAATTTAAGGGTAAAGTCAGAGATCCCTCCATGTTTGCTGCAGAAAAGGCTGAGAGAATTGGGATTGTCCAGCCTGGAAAGAAGAAGCTCCAAGGTGACCCAACTGTGGCCTTCCAGTGCCTGAAGGAACCAAAAACCAAGATTGAGAGAGACTATTTCCAAGGGATGGAGTGACAGGAAAGGGGGAATGGCTTCAAACTGACAGAGGGCAGGGTTAGATGGGATATCAGGGGGAAATTGTTCCCTGTGAGGGTGGGAGGCCCTGGCACAGGGTGCCCAGAGAAGCTGTGGCTGCTCCTGGATCCCTGGAAGTGTCCAAGGCTAGGTTGGACAGGAAGCCATTCCCTTTGTTCTGTCCCTCCAGCCCTTGTTCCCAGTCCCTCTCCAGCTCTCCTGGAGCCCCTTGAGGTCCTGGAAGGGGCTCTGAGCTCTCCCTGGATCCTTCCCTTCTCCAGGTGAACATTCCCCGTTCTCCCAGCCTGGCTCCAGCTCTCGGAGCAGCTCCATGGCCTCCTCTGGAATTGCTCCAGCAGCTCCACATCCATGAGAAAGTCTGGTTGAGAGGGGAATGTATGAGAAAGGCAGACCCAGTGGTGTCCATTTAGAACCATTCAGGTCGGAAAAGCCCTCCCAGATCAACGAGTCCAACCACAGAAATCCTGAAGTCGGAGCCAGAGGAATGCTGGGATGCAGTGAAAGCCTGGGTGTGCTCCTTCCTTTTCCTCTGGAATGGTTTCACTTCAAAACTTCTACAAATACACTGGGAGCTTATTCCAATTAACAGATGTGCAGGTCACACGTATGATTAAGCAGCTTCCACGAATTAATGCACTGGACATGTCTTGGGAGAATAAAAGACAAATGACTCCGGACATGGGGAAGGAAAAAAAAACAGACTGGGAAAAAAAAAAGAGACTAGGGAAGCTGCAGGTTTTGTCCACAAAACCCATCCATGAGAGCTGCAGCTTTTGTCTGGCACTCTCCTCTTGGGCAGCAGTGAGCAGCAATCCCAGGATTTGGGTAATCTCCCCAAGCCGTTCAAGGGGATTACGGTGTCTGTGTGCAGGACTCGGCACAAAGGTGCCCCAGCCCCCAAAAAGGGCTCTGCTGCCACCTCACACACAACGTGGGGAGGCTCACAGGAGACATTCCTGCTGTTCTGAGAAATTCCAGGGAAAACAAAAGGCTTCTGCCGCCTCCTTCCAACAATTCCACAGCGCCAAAAATCAGCACCAGAGCAGAGGAGCTGCCAGTGCTGGTTCAGCCTCAGCGCACACCTTCTGCTCTGAGAGCAGGAGAAAGGGCTGAGTCCCTTCTCTGAAGCTCCTTTGTTCCCCTCTTTCCTGACCCCCTGCTCCACAGTGGGCACGGGAAAGAAGGAAATAAAATAACTAGGAAAAGTTAAGTATCCATGTCAGGGAGTCAGGCTCACAAGCTGACTGATCAGGGACAAAATGACCCCGAGGGGAACAAAAAAATACAGATATCGAGACATAAAAGGTGGGGCTGAAGCACCAGCATTATGGATGAGAGGAAAATTGGAGGAGAACACCTGTGGAATGCCGAGGGGAGGATGGAGGAGAGGAGAGACAAAACCAAGGGAATGATGAGGTGTGGATGGATTAAACACACACAGTGAGGGAGATAAGGGAAAGGAGAAGCAATGAGCAGCTGAAGGAATGCTGGAATGCCCATCCCAGGATTATCAAACCATCCACATCATCATCATCATCATCAGGGATGTGGGCATGCTGTGAGCAACTTCCCACTCCCTGCTCCAGAGGGAAGAGGAGATGAAACGTTTTCCCTCTGAACTAGAGGTGAAAAGCACTTAAATTCCACAAGGAACTGCCAGGTACATAATGAGCAGATTTGAAGCTACTCAGAGGAAACGGCATCAGAGAGGGATGTTCATCACCCTGGGCAGGCCACACAAATTAAGAGGAAAGTAGAGCTGTGAATTACAATGAACAGAGACTAAATAGCTGCCTGTGTTGGATTAAAGGATTTAAATTGTCAGCTTGATGTATAATGAATGTGAAAACCCAGCACTTAATTAAATGGCACATGATAGAATAACTTTGTTATGCTTTAAACTGCTTAAGTTATCAAAGTATTCCTTATATTTAGCAATTGTTTAGCAGTGTCTCCCTCCCTGGTGAGATCCACTGAGACACTGGTCATTACCCTGTGTTCAGCTGTGGAGGAAGAAGGATTTTTTTAACTTATTAAATTTCTGTTGGTCTGTAATTTGAGTTTTCAATCATGGCCAGTGAATCTTTCGCAGCTGAACGCTGCAGAGCCCCAAGGATGAGCTACCAGGGGCTTTAAGGATCCCACTGTCAACACCTTGAGACCAAACCCAGGAGGTTTTTGGGAGTTCTTCCTGCATCGCAGACTCATCACCCCTAAAATGACCCCTACTAACTCTTCCCTGTGGCTCTCAGGTGTGAAAGGGGTGAGAGACCAGCCTATGCCCAGGTTTGGCTTGTGCCAAGTGAAAACCTTCATCCTCCTCACGTGCCTTGAGGAGAACACAGGGCATCTGTTCTGCCACGGCATTTTGGTGGCAGGAACCAACTTAATCCTCCAGCCTGGCAAGGAAAACTCATGGAGTCACTGTACAGGATAAGGACAGTTAGGATGGAAATCACACACTCAGAGGCAAAGGGTCCCCACCAGGGCTCCTGAATCACCTTCTGAAGGCACCACAGAGAACAGGAGGGCTTAAAGGCTGATTAAATAAATAATTAAATAAATAAAGGTGATTAAGAACACTGCTCCATCCTACAGGGCCGACGGGAAGGAACATTGATAGGAAGGACTGTGACCACACAGACCTTCAGCAAATTCTTTTTCCCTCATCCCACTCAATCTATCCCATCCTTTCACACAGATCTGTACAACAGAATCCTGGAATGGTTTGGGTTGGGAGGGACCCTAAAGATCATCCAGTGCCACCCCCTGCCACAGGCAGGGACACCTTCCACTGCCCCAGGGTGCTCCAACCTAGCCTTGGACACTTCCACGGATCCAGGGGCAGCCACAGCTTCTCTGGGAATTCCAGCCCAGCCCCTCCCCACCCTCCCAGGGAACAATTCCTTCCCAATATCCCATCCATCCCTGCCCTCTGGCAGTGGGAAGCCATTCCCTGTGCCCTGTCCCTCCATCCCTTGTCCCCAGTCCCTCTCCAGCTCTCCTGGCGCCCCTTTAGGCCCTGGAAGGGGCTCTGAGCTCTCCCTGGAGCCCTCTGCTCTCCAGGCTGGACAATCTGAACTCCCAGTGTTTCCTCACAGGAGCAGAGTCCCATCCCTCTCACCATCCCATGAACCTCCAGCCTCCCATGTGTTGGTCATTCAAAAGGAAGTTTTCCTTAATCCCAGAGTCCCTGCGCACAGGGGATGGTTCAGACAAGCAGGAGAGAGGACGGACCCTCCTTCCACACGAGGACACGGATCCTGGAGGTGCCCCAATGTCCCAGTGAACACTCAAATCAGAGATTTTTTTGCACACACAATCAAAAACTGAGAGACAAAAAGCAATCCAAGTACTCACAGCCACTGCTATCCTTCCGAGAACGTGTTCTGGAATTTTTCTATAAACATCCAAGGAACCCCCTGCAGGGACAAACAGCACGTGCTCAGGTGATGCCAGATGAAACAGTGCCCCAGATTTGAAGCCCCAAGGGTTTTCTAGGCCTTGGTTATTAATAAAAACACCATCAATGCTAGAGCAATAACTGTGTCAGAAATAACTGACCTTAAAAACCTCCCAAACTCTGCATAAACACATGGAACAGCACTCGGGGCTCTTTTTACCACATTCCCGATTTTTTCTTGCAGCATTAATATTCAGAAAACAACAACGACAAACCGTTAGAAAACCTCCCAGTCAACGGCCAGCATATCAACATCAGAGAACTCCAAACCATGCGGAAAAATGTCTTGGGGACAACAAACTCATCCCGAAAAGCAGACTCCAAAGTCCAGAGTATTCCACCTCTTGATCCCCAAGTGCTACCTTTCTGTGGTATTCAGTACGATATTTATATCCGTGATTAAAGCTGTTTCCTCCCGATTTCACACCAGAGGGGGTTTGGTTGTGCCCACACTGATGCCTGAAATGAAATTCCTGGAGTTCCTGGGGAAGCAGGTTAAGTTTTCCCAATAAATCCAGAATGGGAACCAGCCTGGCACAGCCCTGTCAGCATCACCCATTCATGGGGGCACCAAGGAAGCCTCATTCCCTCTCAAAGCCCTACAGACATTCCCAAGGGATTGGGAAGTGTTATCTCCCTTCTCTTCTGCAAAAACCACTCATGATCAAACCAGTGTCCAAAATGTCCCTGGGATGAAACACAAATTCTTAAGGCAAGAAAAATTTAAAATGGAGAATTAAAAATCTCCAAGCAGAAAGGCAAACAAAGTAAATAAATGGACAAAGAAATTGCAGGCAGAGAATTGCCACAAACTGAAAGAGAGGAGGTTGGGATGAGATATTGGGAAGGAATTGTCCCCCGGGAGGGTGGGGAGGGGCTGGGCTGGAATTCCCAGAGGAGCTGTGGCTGCCCCTGGATCCCTGGAAGTGTCCATGGCCAGGCTGGACGGGGCTTAATTACACCACAATTCTCATTTATGCTGTAACTTCTCACTCTAATGACTAGGGGGTTCTGGTGGAGGCTGTTTTTTATCTCCCATGGTCTCCACTGTCAGAAACACACTCTGTTTGTCTTCCCTAATGTTCCTCTGATTCCAACTTATTGAAACTCCCATTCCTTCATTAAATTGAATCTTTCAACTGGTGTTGTCCACACTGTGGATTATAATTAATCCCAGTTTTAAAAGGAAATATAAGTGCTGTGGAATGGAAATCAGAGGCTGCAGCTCCACAGACTCTCGCTGCTGATTGCAAACCCAAGCAGAAGGCAATCCTATGGCTGGTGGTTCCTGCTCATCCCTGCAACATATCCTTATATTTTGCACCAAAAAAAGACCTCTTCTCACACCCCAGACTGCTAGACCTGGCTATCACAGCTGGCTCTAAAGGAGCTGCTGCTGGAAAAATGAAGGAAATCACATTTTTGCAAACAAATGGGGAAATCCGGAGTTCTTCTGTGGGGAAAAAAAAAGTCTGTAAAAAAAAAAACTTTGCCAAATCCAAAAATGTCAGCTCCTACATGTGTACAGACATCCAGGTTCAGTCTGATCACCTGCACCTCTTGTTTTCCAAGGGGAATTTCGCAGGAATTCAGCAGTTTCAAGGGAAAGAGGCAACCACGTAAGTAAAAAGCAAGTGGGCATTTCACCACCTCTATTTAGAACATCAACTTTATTACAAAAATAAAGGGGCAAAGCCTAGAAAACCTCATTTCACATCTCTGTTGCTCTTTAAAAATCAACTGGCAGGTGGGAGGCTGATCCAGGTCAGTTCAACCTCAGGCCTTTGGTATTTGCAGGCCTGGAGTTACTCGGATTTTTCCCGGTTGCAGGTGCCAGGGAAGCACCAATATGGTCATACACGTGCCCCTGAGCACCCCAAAAGACTCAGATCCACCCGGATCCAGGTCATCCATGAAGGAAATAACCTGTGATCTGCAGTCATGGGATATGGATTCAGGAAATACAAACTAAAACAGCCAAAAGGGCTAAAAATTTGACAAGGTTAAAGCTGTTCATCTGCAGGATGAAAAGTGGTTTTTTCTTCTCTTTACCTGCATCCTTATGAATCAAAATTAAAGGTCTGGGGGGAAAAGCAAGGCAAGGTCCCTTTATTTGCATTTTGTTCTTCCTTTAAGCAGTTGCTGGTGCTTTCTGCCAGAAGGAGAGCACAACACGAGGCAGAGCAGAGGTCATCGGCAGAATAATTCCCAGCAATTTGTGCACGGTCAGTAAACTCTGCCACGGGGCTGCACCATGAGGGATGCGCACCCTAAAGGCTGAGATACCTCCAAACAGGAATTCAGAGCGTTTCTGTCCATCGTATCTGGAAAAATCCCTGAATTCTAGGGGCACAATCCGAATGTTAGGAGCGCTGCTCCAGGCAGATGCTCATTTTGGCAGCAGCAGATGCTCCCTTGCTGTGTGTGACTACTGCTTTACACGGGCTTGTAAGTCTGAGTGCAACTGCGAGGCAGCTCGGAGAGAGGGCAAAGAGTCACCCAGCAGCACAACGGCAAAGAATTTACTCTTTGGTTGTTTTTTTTTTAAATAAAACCTTGAATAAAACACTTTTTCATCCAGAGAATCCGAGAGAACACTGGAAACGGGGTGCAGCCGTCACTGGGAGGGAAGGAGGGAGAAGTGTAAAAAGGGAAATAACAGTAAAACCAGATCATTTTAGCAGGGAGAAAACAAAATGCACCATAAACCCTAAAGGGCTTCACCCTGCTCCCCACCAGAAAGGAAGAAGCTGCTCGACGATGTTTAATGGGCCACGTTTGGGATTCTGGCTTTGGGATTTCTTCCTGCCACGAAGCCTCCCCTCCACAGTGAATTATTTGGGAGAACTTTTCCTTCTTGATACCCAGCTTAACTGAACCTCTGTGGAAAACCTGACCGGGGCATAAAATCCCGGCTCCTAAGGAAATCCTGGCAGGAGGAGCAGATTCCAGCTCGATGGGGAAAGGGGAGCGCAGGGAAGAGCCCGAGACACGCAGGGACAGCATCTGCCACAAGAGCTCCCACACAGAGGCCAGCAAGGGTTACAAACTGCTGCCACCAGGGGATTGTCCCTGCCTTTCCTCCAGGAACAGCCAAGAATCCCAAGCCAAGTGCTGGGACACCTCTGCAGTGCCAGGTTGTGGGGTCGGGGATATTTGTGGGCTGAGGATTCCCACGGGGAGGAACAAGAGGGGACTCGAGAAGGAACTCAGCGCCGAGCTGGCAAACAGCTGGGTTGGAAAATAACTCCTCGCCTGGCAATTAAGAGACGATTTCCACTGCAAACACACAGGACATTGGGTTAATAGATTTCTTTAAAGGAAAAGCTGTTTTGGCTATCAAAACACTACAAGTGAGGAACAGCTGTTTCGTCAGCGAGGACAGATTGCACGGGAGGCTCAAATATCAAACCACAAATTAAGGCAGCATTTATTTCTCTTCTATTTACATTTTCCATAAAAGTAAGCGAAGTTGCACACGGGGAAAACGCAGCATTCCATGGAGAATATCCCACAATCCCAATCCCAACCTGCTCTGGTTCTTTAACTACCTGCAATGTTATTAATACTCCCCATTTTTGTCATACCACTGCATTTCATTCCACGAAAAAAACCCTTCTCATTTAATTACTTAGCAATCAAAACAAACTGGATACAGTACTCACCATCCATGAACTCCGTACACAATGAAATCCTGTTTTCTACAAAAAAAGCACCATAAAATCCTATGATATACGAGGAGTCACACTGGGAAAAGAAAGGAGAAAAAGCACGAGGCTGTTTTAAAATCTGCTGTAAGGAAATTGAAGCAAGAATAATTCAAATGGTAAAATCCACATACCTTATAAAGAATTTCTAACTCTGACATTATCTGCTTCTGGAGTTCCAGGGTTATGTCTAAGGGTATGACCTGAAACACAGAGACACCATCAGAGCTCATGTAAAAGGCAAGTGAATCACTCAAAATAAGAACCTGAAGATCTGTGGACTAAGAATCCTTGTGGGATAACAAGAAAGAGAGGAATAGGTGGAAAGGATATTTTAACAGGAAGGAAATGGAAATGAAAGGATTGACTGATAGTCTTGGGATGGTTTGGGTTGGAAGGGACCTTAAAGCCCATCAGGTGCCACCCCTGCCAGGGCAGGGGCACCTCCCACGATCCCAGGGTGCTCCAAGCCCCATCCAACCTGACCTTGGACACTTCCAGGGATCCACGGCAGCCACAGCTTCTCCGGGAATTCCAGCCCAGCCCCTCTCCACCCTCAGAGGGAACAATTCCTTCCCAATATCCCATCTCTCCCTGCCCTCAGGCAGTGGGAAGCCATTCCCTGTGTCCTGTCCCTCTATCCCTTGTCCCCAGTCCCTCTCCAGCTCTCCTGGAGCCCCCTGAGACCCTGGAAGGGGCTCTGAGCTCTCCCTGGATCCTTCCCTTCTCCAGGTGAACATTCCCAGCTCTCCCAGCCTGGCTCCAGAGCAGAGGGGCTCCAGCCCTTGGAAAACACCTCTGACCAACCCGACCTGGAGCAGCTCCAACCAGTCCCTCACTGCCGAGTTTATCCACTGCCTCCTCCATCCCTGCCCTCATTTCTCATCATTCCAACTCCTCAGCAGGACCAGAGCACCAGGGACTGCAGCCAAAGTGAGCTGCACTTCCTGAAGTTACAAATTTTCAGGATTTTCAGGACAGACCCTCTTAAGAAGGCACTGAAAATCAAATTTACCATGGAATTCTTTGCTGCAATTCTTTGAAGACTTGAAAACTCAGTCGTTAAAACTCTGCTTTACAAACCAAACTGGACTCAGTGCTTTGATCCAGGCTCAGTCTGCCCCCACCCAACACCTCCCAGTTTAATACTTTAAGCTAAAGGGAAGCAAAATTTAGTCAGTGTGGAATTAGCAGAATAAATATTACAGAAATTGTGCTGACAGAACAGAACACAGGGAGCCCATTTCCAAACACAGCACCAGAATCCGTCTCCAAGAAAAGCCAATAACCTGCCTCTTCCCAGAGTTTGCTTTGGGGTTATTTATAAAAGCTGTCACTAAACTAAATTGTAAGTGCAGTACAGGGCTGCCAAGAAACGTTTAACACACTTGTCCAGATCAATAATCATTTGCCAACAATATTCACTTACATTTTTTCCAGCGTGAAAAAAACCTAGAAATTCATCTGCTGGGATCCCACCAGTTGTGTTCACTGAGTAGCACCAGATCTCCATCTTGTCAATGGTGTAAAATTAAAATTTTCTCTCACTCAGTTCTAATCCCAGTGAGGAATTTCCCTGCAAAGGCTTCACTGAGCCCAGGATCAAAAATATCCCTGACATCCCAACAGCCAGGCCTGGAGTGAGGAAAGGCCTGCGGCTCATTTGCGTTAACCCTAATTACAAACAGCCCCCGCCACTGAGGATAACCTGGGAAAGCAGAGCTTCCCCATGCACAGGTGGTCAGGGTACCAAGGGGAGGGCACAGACACAGGAACTACAAGCTTATTTCATCCCAAAATTAACTGGCAGAGATCACTTGCTCTGCAGAATTATTTTGCTGTTTTCTTCCACCTGCAAACGTGTGGCTTGTGTGGCCCCACCTGATGGCAAGGCTGGAGGAACCTTACTTATTTACAGCACAAAAAGAGGGAAAAAATATTTATATCCCACCTTAACCTGCATTTATCATCTCCTTTTGTATGAAATTTCCAGGCCTGTTTTGTGTAGGTAAAAAAAACTTCCAGGGAGTCATGAGGTGACAGTTTCCAGCACGGGCTGGAACCGTGATAAAGCAAAAAAAGAACCCAAAAAACCTCCTTGGAGTCACTGCTACCAAGGATGAAGCTGTGAATGAAGACTTGGATGCAACATCCTGAAATCCTGGAATGGTTTGGGTTGGAAAGGACCTTAGAGGGATCTCATTCCACCTCCCACCATCCCAGGGTGCTCCGAGCCCTGTCCAGCCTGGCCTTGGACACTTCCAGGGATGGCACATCCACAGCATCCCTGGGCAACCTCCACAGGTGAGACAATGAGATGGAACATTGAATAACTGGGGTTTTTTTCCAAAGCAGCACCTTTGGAAAGAACTTTGTAGACAAATCACTGTTACTCTGGAATCACCTGAGTCAGCCCAGGGTGCTGGAGCCTCAGGGATGTGGAAGGACAGAATGGATCCAGTGTCAGAACTAGTTGAAATGGTTGAGCTGGGGACGGATACTGGACCAAAAGGGTGTTTTAAAAAAATTTAAATGACACGGAGATGCTCTGGGATTCAGCAAGGTGCTCCAAGCAATCTTCCTGATCAAGCTCCATCTTCCTAATGAAGTTTTTGCCCAAAATACAGCGATTTGGGAATCAGATGCAGGCACAGGTGAACCCCAGCACTTCCAGGGAAAAGGGTTAACTTCGGAGAGAGGGATCTACCTGAGCCCGTCTCCTCTGCTCCCCACCACTCCTCCAGGACAAACAAGGCTGAGTTGTCAAGTGAAATCCAAGCAGTCAAGTGACTGAATTATAATTTACTCCGTGCTCAATTTAAATCAGTGTGAGGCTATTAAAATATCCAGTATAAATACAGCAATTCATCACGGGCTGTCAGGGATGACTCCATCTATTTGCTGCCGTGGCACTCGCTCCACTAAAGGGAACCAGAGCAAAAGCACAGGTCAAATGCAGCTGCTATTCTGCTTTAATTCCCTGCTTTAATCTGGGCTGACATAATTGTCCTCTGCAGTATGTACAACTCACAGGAAATTTGGGGGTATTATAGGCAGCGTACAAATGATTAATCAAATGCTCCATTGAAATGCCAGCTAAAAGCAGTGGGAGAATGGCGAGCAGCCAGCGCGGGCCCACGGTTTTCACTTGGATTCTTCCCCTGGAAAGAGGAAAAAGTTCCTTGGGAAAAGGGGATTAAACCCTCTGCAGGTAAAGGTTATATAAAATATGTCATTTGGTGCATCACTGAGGCGTTATGTTATGGATTGTTGGCACTGGGTTGTTTTGCTGATGGATTTTCAAGGTTATTTACCAGCTGAAAGTATTTTAATCAACAGGTTTTTGGTTATCCTGTGCAATTAAATCTGTGCATTATCATTAAAAAAACCCCAAAATACAGAACTCTGCTTTCCCAGATCCCTCCCCTACAGCCTGATAATCCAGTGTCAAAACACTGCATCTGTGAGATGATCATGACAAGAAGTTGGCATTGAAATCCTCTTTAATTGCTGCTTATGTCAAGATATAAGGAATTTAATTAATTTCTTGTTATTACCATATAAAATCATAATTAGATATAATTATATATCATACATATTCTATATAATATATAATGCATATTTTATAGACGTGTTCTTTTCTGTATTTCCTATATATTTTTATAGAAATATTTAATTAAGTGATATTTTTGATAGCAATTCCACAACCACTACCAGAGCAGCTCTCCCAACCTCCAGCTCGTCAGCACCTTATTTTTAACCACGGTAACACACATTTTGATTTAATACCTCTCTGAAATCACACTAAATAAACTAAAATTGAGGGTGACAGGCCCGGCACGAGCAGAACCTGCCAGAGATCCCATTTCCCAAATCTCCAGGATGCTCATTATCCACCAGGACTCCCCAAACCCGTGGACTCCGAGGGAAAAAGGAGGTGAAATTGCTGGGAAAAGGCTTTTGCCACAGGGAGGTGATTTCAATTAACCTTGCAAAGGGTGAACTTGTCCCTCCTGCCTGAATTCCCAGAATTTCCTGGTGCTCCAGCTCCTCTCCAGGCGGGTTCTGAGGGCACCTCCAGCCCCAGACGTGGATGGAGCTTGGAAAAGCCCATTTGAGGAGGCAGTGGAGCTTTTTTAGATCCATACTGAAAGTTTTAATTCTAAAAACAAAATATTTATTACATTTTCTGTCCTTTTGTGCCTATCACAACTCAGAGAATTCCTGTCTAACCATTCCTGACAGGTTTAGAAAGGTTGGATACCGCTTAAAAAGGCTTTTCAAAATCACTTTCTCCAAAACTTTTCCAACCTTCCATAATTAGAAGTTATTAGGATGTTAATTCTGTGTTTTCCACAGGTAAAGACCCATTTAAAATCCAGCAGGGAGAATTTGCTTCCCTGCAATTCACAGGAAAATCAAAAGCAATTCTTTTTCCGGGATAAAGGGATTTCTGTGATCCTCAGGAAAAGCCAGAACCTGGGCAGAAGCTCATTCTAATAAATTCTACATGGGTGAAACCACAACCTGAGCCTAAATCTGAAGTCAAACCACACAAGTTCTGCCCAGTAAATAAAAATATTTCATTCAAATCTTGCACAACCTTTTATCTTAAAGTTTCATTTATCCCCAGTCCTGCTTTAAGCACTCAGCTCCCATCATTCCTCCTCTCCCATTCTTTCACTTTCCCTCAGTTATCCCACAATTTAAGGATTAGAGGATGGGAAAATAAATTAAAACCCATTTCCCAGATTTTTCAGCAATTGTTCCATAAATAGTATTTTAAAACATGCCTTTTTTGAGATCACCAACTGGAATTGCCCGAATGCAACAATTTCCTTTTCCAAATATCCACTGCTTCGAGTTTCAACAAAATTGTCAAATTAAAAAAATGTGATATATTGAAAAATCACATTTTTGGGATTATTTCTGTGCAGATGAACTGTATTATTAACTTCATCTACAAGCGTAATTTAATAAACAAATGACATCCAAGAGCTGCCACGCTGTTGCTATTATTTTATCCCAGTTTTAACTGAATTTCAGTGAAAACTGGGATTTATCTGACTACAAAATGCTGCAGCCTCCAGGTTTAATCCAAACAAGGAGGCCAACTGCACTTGGAAACATCCATGGAGACATCAAGATGTGGGATTTTTCAGGCAATTCCCTGTGGGAAAACCCTGGATTTTGGGAGGTTGTGCTCATTGGGAATGACTAAATTTACAGGCTGGGGTTTTCCTGCATAAATTAATGCAACAAACCAAATTGAGATCCAGAAAGAAGGGAGGGAAAGCAAGGTCAGGAAAAACTGGAAAGAAATAAGATGTCTGGAATCTCTTACCTTCACTGCCAGGATTTTTCCACTACGGACATGGTATGCCCTGTGTGAGGAAAAAATTCAGTAATTTGAGATCACATAAAATTCCCTCTGTAAGGATGTGCAATACAAATACACTCATTTCACAGGAAAGTGACTTTCAGCTCATAGATTTTATGCAAAGCCAATTTTATCCAGCATTTCTAAAGGAAAGCTGAGGAAAATAAGGGATCAAAATTATGTTTACAAGGGAACCATTTATCAGGGTTTGTATCTTTATTTTTGATATAAAATACAGACATTGAAGGCTTTGATACAGCAGAAAAATTAACTATAAATGGGAATTTAACAGAATCATTTAGGTTGGAAAACACCTCCATGATCATTGAGTCCAACCTTAAATCTGAGTCCAACCCTGAATTTATCCACTTTCCCATTTTCTTGCAATGGAGTTAATTAAGGTATAACCATTATTCAGAATTTTCATGGAAAATCAGGATTATCTCACCAATCTGCCAGTCCTGTGGGTATTTTCAGAGACAAGCAGCTACACCAGTTAAATTGAATTAAAACAGATTATGGCCAATTCTTTCTCATTACTAAAGGACCCACAGAAAACATCAGCAAAATTAAATTTCTGCATTTATTTTAAGATCAGTGGGTGCATATAAAGGTAGAAAGAATTACTGTTGATATTCACAGGCACCCAAAATAATTTTCCAGGATATTTCAACAGCAGTTTGTTTTTGTTTCTGAGGAGAAACACCCATAATTGGCTATTTAACAATGACTTGAATATTTCTAACCATGAACACATGAGAAAATAAAGGTAGGTAAAAAAAAAAAAATCTCCTCAAAATCCAGTGTAATTTTGCATAAAAACAAAACCATTAAAGGTTTTCCTCTTCACTGGTTTTACTGTCTCACCCTGATTTATGGCAGCAGGCACAGCAATGTCGGAGATGTGGCACTAACTTTAAAGAATTATAATATTTTACCACTCTGTACCTCTAGCAATTATTGCTGAAGAAGAAAAGCTCTAATAGTTGGGTTTTTTGCATGTAAAATCACCCACAGATGGGATGAAACCGTCGCTTAATCTTATTTACAACCCTGAGCGCTCCCCTAATTTCTGGTAATGGCTTGGAAGTTCCTAAAAACTTCACCTTAATTTAATAACTCTGGGATGAACATTTCTGTAACTGAGTGGTGTGGGCTTTTAGGGGAAAAAAAAGCTTAAAACGCAGAGGGGAAAAAAATCAGTGTGGAAAATGAGATCATCCATGGGAGCTTTGATAGAGCAGGAGCTGAATCCACAAATCCATGAATCCATGAGCTCTGCTGTAACTGGGGATGAATCAACAGTGGCAAAACATCCCGGGCTTAAGATGAGCAGGAATGATAAGGGATGAAGAGGTTGGGAAAAGATGCTGAACGTCTGTTGGCTTAATAGGGACCTCACTGGACAGTTTAATTAGCTCGTCAGGAAAGCTGATCCTTTTTCCATAGGAGAGATCTCCTGTTTCCGAGTGAATTAAAAGGGAAGACTTGATTATTTAATTATGATGCACGCTAATTCATCCGTGGAAGTTTGGGTTCAATTTCCAGCAGAGGGCAGATACCTGGTTTGGTTTACAGAGCACTGACAGCACCAATTTAACATTTAATTATCGCTGGGAATTGGATCACAAAGGAGCAGGAGCCCGTGGGCCGGCGTGGCCGGGGCCTTTGGGATGCCAGGCTGCCCAGCAGGACAGGAATTTGTTTACTCCAGGCTGATCCAGCATCTCAATTGTCCTGCCCTTGCCCAGCACAATAACTGTAAAGTGATTAATGAAGTTTGAATGGGAGCTTTGGTTACACCAAAAGACAACCCTACACCTCTGCCGTGTTTTAATTAACAGCTAACACTTCAAATTAGGCAGGAGTTGCTGCAGTAATTACCCCTTCCAATGAGCGTGGAGGGAAAAAGGGTTTTCTTGGATGTTGTGTGGGACTGGAAGGTAGAATTGATCATTTTGGTTGCAGTCTGCACTGGTAAAGCTTGAATTTAATACCTTTATGCAGCTTCTGAGGGGTGGACTAAAACAATCCCACGGGATAACGAGCACAGCATGAGGAAAACCAGACTTTCAGTAAATCCATGGATGTCTGTGAGGAGATTAAACCAATACTCCCACTCAAAGTCTCATCTCAAGGGTCATCCCCCAGATTTTGGTGCCACCTCCAAAAGTGAAGCAACCAAACCCATCGTTGTAGGACCAGGCAGAGAAAAGGAGCAAAATTCCAGAGGTTCCTCATCAACTTGGCACACTTGAGGGAACGCACTGAAAATCTTCCAGGATGGCAGGAAAATTCCTAAAAACAGCTAAAAAAACCAGCTCCCCATCACCAGGGATGGGTTTGAGCAGTGCCCAGCAGTGAGGAGAAGGGGTTGCTAAACACCGTGCTGGGTTTTGGGGGGGGGTCTCACTCCCGGCTCCTGGCACGGGAGATGGAGGCAAACACAGAATCCTGGAATGGTCTGGGTGGGAAGGGACCTTAAAGCCCATCCCATTCCACCCTGCCATGGGCAGGGGCACTTCCACCATCCCAGGGGGCTCCAAGCCCTGGCCTTGGACACTTCCAGGGGCCATCTCCTGGTGGGAAGTTCTCCCAGTGACACAGAGGTGGGTTTGACACCACCACACGCTGTCCAAGGAAAGGACAAAGACTCCAATGCTGCCTGGCTGGAACATTCCCACTGGGGAACAGAAATTTCAATCTCTCCCTCCACATTCCCACCAGAATTCATTATTCCAAGCCCCTGCATCCATTACAGTGAACAGCTCCTAAGCAAGACTGGCACAGCTGTGTCAAATATTTCATCACCCTTGGCTATAAACCACATCCCCAGACATTTAAAGCCCTGACGGGCCCCACACGAGGCAAGTCCTTCAGCAGAACTTTGTCTCCCCCTCTCTGGAAAAGCACAGCGTCCCTCGGGGAGGGCTGCAGAGGTGGCGTGGCCAAAACCCGGGTTATTTTGGGGAATAAATAAGAGAGATGCTGTGTGAGCAAGCACTGTGCTTGAACAAAGCCCTCCAGCTAAGCCAGAAAAACTTGTGATGGACTGCGGAGAGTGCATCCCTTGTGTCCCAGGAAATACAAATCAATATCATGGAAAACGAGAATAGGGCTTTGGGGGATCTGCCAACCCTCAGCATCTCTCCCCCCAGCCCATACAGGAGATGTGTTTCCACAGGAAAGCAAATTAAAAACTGGAAGCATCAGAAGCAGCTGGTTTGTGTTTTAAGGAGAAAAGGAGAACTGAAATCCACATTTCCTCCTTTGTTCTTCCTGAGGTAAAGAAAGCCAAGAGAAATGTCAGTGCTTTGGGCTCTTCACAGAACAAACCCCGGCCCATCCTAATATTTAATGCTAAAATCTTCGTTCACTGAGTATGATGAGTTTCTACTCAACATAGAAGTAAAGCAAACTCAGCTTAAGAGAAAATGCACCAGATTCTTAATAAATAGCTAATTAATTCTTAGTAAATAGCTTAGATGGCAAACAAAACTCTTCTCTCACACCAACAATTTTACATCCTCCCTGTGAGGAATTTTACCAAAAGCACAGTGGGAGCTGCAGGATGCTGTGGCTGTGGGATAATTCCTGCCAGGGCAAGCAAAGAACCAACTACAAGGTTGCAACATGCAGGCAACTCAAGGGAAGCACCCATTTTTCAGTTCGTTTTCCAATTTTTAATTGCAAACCCTTTGTCCACGTGCGAGTGACACAACAATGGTCACATCACGGGCAGGGGCTGAGTTTGCAAAGATCCCCGAGCTTTTTCCAGCAGCTTTTCCCATCAAACACAACAACTTCTCACTACAAACTGAGTTTGGTATTATATTAAATCTCAAAATGAACACAGTCTACACCTAGAAGCCAAAATTCATTAAAATTACCCTCTCACGCTCAGAGCAGCACCGAAGGAGCCTGGAGCAGCACAGGATCTGCTTCCCATCTGCTCCCTCTGGCCACCAGGATACATCCTTTCATTTTTCCCCACAACAGCCACGGAAACAATTTCTAATCAATAAGATATTCCTTGGCAAGCCTAAATGATTCAAGGGAAAGCCATGACCTGTCTGCTGTGCCAATGAGTCAGTCCCTTCCCTTTCCAGAAATATAACCCACGTCAGCAAATACGACAAAATGATGAACTGACAGACGGAGACAGCAGCGATGGGGCTGCAGGATCCAGGGATGCAACACTCCCCTCCAGCCCAGGGACACCTAAGGCTGGTGCCACGAGGGGCTTGGGACACGGGGTGGAGGGACAGGAGGCAGGGAATGGCTTCCCAGATGGGATATGGGGAGAAATTCCTCCCCAGGATGGAAATTCCCTGCCTCTCCCACGCCCAGTCCCAGCGCTGCAGCACTGGAGCTCCTCCATTCTTGCCAAGAGCTTTCTCCTGAGGTGCTTCTGAACTTCCCAAGGTGGCAACTTCAGGCCACGGA
This sequence comes from Machaerirhynchus nigripectus, assembly GCA_013397975.1. NCBI lineage: Eukaryota > Metazoa > Chordata > Aves > Passeriformes > Dicruridae > Machaerirhynchus > Machaerirhynchus nigripectus. Next base: position 3,337,227 of record VZRQ01006123.1, on the reverse strand, counting down.
GTAAAACCAGAACTAAATATTCTGGTTCCTTTCTCCGACGCGTTTCCTCCCACTTCTCACCTTGGGATGAATTCGTTGCCCACATTTGTTAAAAACAGCAAGACATCATTTCCCTAAAAAAGGTTGGAAAATATTGTCCCATTTCCCCACAGTTTACTCCCAGCACTGCACTGAGGAGCTGCAGGGGAAGCTCTCCACACCCACTCACCCACACAACACCCCACACCAAAGGTCTCTGGGGCCACAGCAGAGCACTTCCAAACAGAAATAAGCGTTTTAAGCCTCTTATTTGAGCTCAAAAGTGGCCAGAAAAAGCTGTGCTTGTAGCAAGCAGCACCTCCAGACGTGAGGGCACAGAATGAGTTAAACTGGACATTTATGAGAAATAACCAAGAGCAAAAAGCTGTGTCGGTGTCGTGCACAGGGAACTCAGCCCTGCAGCACGACGTGCCAGCCACCAGCTGCAAACTCCACACAGCAAATCACCCACACATTTGCTTCGCTGGTCATTTTCTCCTCCTCTCCCCCTCGTTTTTGCCTGGTGCTGCCGCTGTCTGTCGCGCTCGTGGTGAGACCGTGGCAGGAGTGTCACGTACTCCGACGGCCATCGAAAGAAAGGGATTCAAATTGTTTCTAGGAAATAACCACTTTGCCAGTTGCTGCCTCCTGCAATAGCAAACACATTAGCCTGACTCTGTGGCTGTTAAACCAGGGAAGCCAAAGTGCACAGCAGTTGGAGAAAGGAGCTTTTATGGGGCTGTGCTGGTTCACAGCACAACCTCCCCTCCCTCTGAAATGCCACTGCAGATGCTTGAGCGCTGATTGCAAAATGATTTGCTGGGGAAGTAGCAAACAAACAGCAAATAGTGGTATCTGAATGCTAAAACTTCTGACAAAGAGCACAGTTGGCACCAGAGGCTGCGTAAAGGAAACGCTGAGCAGCAATGTCTCACTTAACCCAGCTCGGTGCTGGAACCCAAGCACGGGGAATGATGATCCCTCACCTCTTTGTGCTGGAACCTGCTCCTCTTTCCATCTGTTACCACTTAAAGGAGTCTTCCTTCTCTCCTGCAGCCAAACATTCAGGGTTAACCTTCGGAAATGGGATTCCCAGCCTTTCTCCTTGTACCCATCCCACTGCCAGGCAGTTCCCATTCCTGAAAGAGACCTGGACAGGCTGGAATAAGGACGGAGCTCGAGCGGAGTGTGGCACCACCAGCACCTACATCAGGTCACCCAGGACCACCCAGTGCAGCTCCAGACACAGGAATGGATTCACCTGCTGGATTTAAACTGGTGTAAGGATAAAGGGCAGCAGAGCAGCTGCGAGCTCCGACTGACACGGTGTTATCCCACATGGCAGAAAGCCTGGAGTCAATCCATCACAATTTTAGGAAAGAAATATGAAGTAACAGAGTGTGAGCCAGAAAGTACATCATATGCTTTGGTGACAGGAATTAAGGACGCCAACATGAGGGGTTGTTCAGCCTGGAGAAGGGAAGGCTCCAGGGAGAGCTCAGGGCCCCTTCCAGGGCCTAAAGGGGCTCCAGGAGAGCTGGAGAGGGACTGGGGACATGGGATGGAGGGACAGGACACAGGGAATGGCTTCCCACTGCCAGAGGGCAGGGGGAGATGGGATACTGGGAAGGTATTGTTCCCTGGGAGGGTGGCAAGGCCCTGAGCTCCCACCCCAGCTCACTCACTGCTAACAAGCACAAACTCCCATTTTCTGGATTGCTGCTCCCTTCATCTTCCCAGCTATGGACATCCAACACAAACAAAACAACTTTAATTTAAGAATCATCCAGTTTCTAATTAAACAGCCATAGGCAGCTGGCTGGATACATTTTAATCAGTTTCAATAACGTATTGATTGGATACTGAAGCTTAAAAATTAAAAGTAAAAAGATGACCGGGGAATTGTCCCATCTCAGCCCAACAGTAGAACCCTCTGTAAATAACTCCTCTTTTAACCATCAGCTAAATGAACACTTCAATACTGCACTACAAAGTCTTCTGCAAAATTACTTTAACTAACAAGCAGAAATTTATCAGCTTCAGCCAAAATCAATGCTGAAATCAATTTGAACACTGGTTGTGTCTAAAGGGGCTCATTGGCAATTTAGGGAAATTACACCATGTAAATGCCTGTGCTTTAATTGAACAGTTTCATCAACTAGGCTGTGATTGCTGTCCATTCATTTATTTACTTTCACTGCAGCTCCCATTCTGCAGAGGAATGGGTTTTGTCAGACTTGAAGGAGGTACTTTATCTTCATTTTATGCACTTTTGTGCATAACAGATTTTATGGGGCGGGCGAGCGCCAGCCGGGGTCACAGGAAGCGAGTGACCAGCAGGCACTGGTCAGTCTTGTTTAAACCACACTGGTAACAGATGACATCCAGCGGGGCACTTCTAACTCAGTCAGGTACTGCTGTTCCAGTGCTTTCAGAGGGACTAAAAGTAAACCCAAACCAGAGAAACAGAAAATGAATGCAGTCCGGGAAAGGGAATAAAGGGAAATGCCTCCACAGCTGCACCGCAGGAATTAAGGGAGATGCAATTTTAAGACTTCAAAGGGTCAAAGATGTGTTTTAATGCCAAACAAGCCACTGAACCTGCATCTGCTTCCTTCCCTGAGCACCAGGCTGGGACAAGCACTGTGGAGAACAGGCTGTGAGAACCTTCTCCGGGAATCCCCCACCGGTGAAGCTGGGTCAGCTCCAGGTTGGGAACGTGCAGCTCCATTCCTGCTTCTGTCACTGCTTTGCTGCCTTGGGAAAGTGACTTCACCTCTGCCTCCATTTACCCTCTGCCAAAGGGCCAAAATAATCTGTGAATTAAAGTCCTTTAAAAAGGGGCAAACAATAGTTCTTGTGTTACACACCTGTAGGAGAAGGGTAGGCTCCAAGGAGACCTTAGAGCCTCCCCTGGGCCTAAAGGAGCTCCAGGAGAGTTGGAGAGGGGACTTGGGACAAGGGATGGAGGGACAGGACACAGGGAATGGCTGCTTCCCACTGCCAGAGGGCAGGGATAGATGGGATATTGGGAAGGGATTCCTCCCTGTGAGGGTGCGGAGGCCCTGGCACAGGGTGCCCAGAGAAGCTGTGGCTGCCCCTGGATCCCTGGAAGTGTCCAAGGCCAGGCTGGAGCACCTTGGGATAGGCGAGGGTGTCCCTGACCATGGCAGGAGATGGAATGGGATGAGCTTTAAGTTCCCTTCCAACCCAAACCATCCCAGGATTCTGTGACAGCCATATGGAAGGCCAGCAACAAATGACCAGAGGAGAGGAACAGCTCCGCCAAGATTTGGGCTGGATTCCCACAGCATCTGAGGTGCTTTAAAGAACAAACTGGGACGACAGAGCTCTTTCCTGCCAGCACCCATCCTGCACCAGAGCTGTGGGATAAGCCAGGAGAAGCCAACCCTGCTCAGCCAAAGCTCCTCAAGGCAACAACAAACTCCAGCTACTCCATCACCATCCCAGCAAACGGAGCTGCACCCCCTCCACCTCCCCTCCCCACAAACACAGCTAAACCTCCTCCAGCTTCCCTGCTCCAGGGCTGCCAGTGCTTCCCCAGCAGTGCCAGAGGATCCTCAGCTCTCCCCCAGGGCAGACCCCAGGCTGTGGCGCACACGCAGCCCCGGCCCAGCTGTCTCCCACACTCGGTGTTTAATGTGCTAATGGGGCACCCCGAGGTTGGCCGAGATAGGGAATGAAGGGATGGGCAGATGCTGGAATGTTCAACCAAACTGCAGAATTGCTCAAGGAAATTGCTCAAACAAATTAAGCTTCCACATTTATGCCTGTTTTCCAGGCTATCCAATTCTTCGGGGCGGGACATCATCCACAGCCACTTCTCTCCCAATTACTCAACCTAAAAGTGAAGCCTTCTGCTTTCACAGCGTTTTGCTAAGATGGGAACTGATGTTCCCATTCCTTCCCTCTCTCCCAGATCCTGGTAACTCCCAAATTAATTAGGGCATCATTGGGGCTTTATGTTTATTTTGGTGTACGGAGCTTTACGCTCCTGCTGCTGGAGACTCCCACAGAACGCGCGGAGTTACGAACACAACCCGCACTGTAAAATAAATCCCAGGAGGCTGTGCCATGCCCCAAACAGAGCTCCTGGAACAACTCACTTCTCCTTTCTCCTTGAAAAACAAAAACTAGGAAACACGAAATATGAATAAAACACTCATTTTGCTTCTCTATAAAGGAAACAGTGATGCTTTAGACACATCACGAGAGAAAGACCTGACAAGAGGAATTATTTGCCAGAGACAAACACCTCCACTTCGTAATATTTAGGTTCAAAATCTACACAGCTGAAGATCTGAGATCTGAATAATTTAATGGAGCTGCTCCTGAGACTGGATGGCAAAGCACATCCACACATTCCAAATAAAATCCTCAACCTAAGGAGAGATCTCCTCAGAGCAGCCTCTGCAGCCCCTGATGGAGCCCAAAGATGCAGCACAAAGCTCATCCTTCCAACGTCTTTTGGACTGCCCAGTGCATGATTTGTTCCAAAAAAAGCAATTTAAGCAAATCCAGACATGTCCTGCCACACAGATGTTTGGGAAGAGCTTAAATTGTGCATTCTCCACCCCACCAGCTTCCATAAATGAGTCGGCAGCTGAGTTTCAAAAAATGCACAGAACTGGAGTTAAATACTGCACAGAGAGTGGGAATCAGAGCAAATGACACAACCCACCTACAGCACCTGGCAAACAGGAGAGGAGCATACTCAGGTGCTTTCAGTCTTTGTTACAGCAGACTTTATCCTTTTCTGGAGAATCTTTGCCCAAGACAGGGCACACTCTGCCCGCTGAGCAGCAGTGGAAGAATCCCTGCTTTCTGATGGAATACTCAATAGACAGTTTGGGCTTGTTTTATATTTTCTCACGTATTTTTGAACATGCAAGCAACCAAAAAGCAAGGCTAATTAACTGGTTTTGCCATATCTAACACCAGAATTTTTATCGTTCCTTAATTAAGCAAACAGCGGATCAAAAGGTAGGGGGAGAATGGGAAGTCAAAGAACTATAAAACCCCTTCTTTTCAGAACAGGAAAAACATTTAGATTCAGCAAGTTCTCCCTAGAAATATTGCTATAAAGTATTGATTTTTTACCAGACTCAATTGACTGAAAAGTTGTTTGTATAGCAATATTGGCCAAGCCAATATAGTGGAACAATTTTGCTACACACAGTAATCAAGTGTATTTCTAAAGTATAATTATACTGTCATAAAAATAAAGCTAAGATACCTCTTCTCCAAGCAATAAACCAGTTGCAGCTGTAAAGAACCCAAATAAATGAAATCCATTTTCTAACTAAACATAGTCTTCCAAAGAGAACAACCCCAGCTCCCCTCTCCCCCCACCTCCAGGCAGGGGGGGCAGGAAAAGGGATCAATACTTCAATCTCCATAAACTATTTCAATAGTGCTTCATTCCCATGGAAAAGAGAGGCTGGAAAATTTTTGCTCAGCGACCTGCGACGCGCTGTCTTGTTCCCCAAGTGCCGGGAATATATCATTGCCATAATGGATATGAGTTAGGATAAAGAGCTGGGAAGAGCGGGGAAATAAAAAAAAAAGAGATAAGAATAACAAAAAAAAAAAAGAATAAAAAGGGCGTAGACAGGCTCGTTCTTCAGCTGCAGATCAATACCCACACGGCCTCTCCTCCCCGAGCCAGCAGCCCCACGCTGCGAGGGGGAAACAGCCCAACCTCTGCAATTAATTTTACTTGACAAATGTTCATTGATTTACTGGAATAAAATATCTGCGGGCTGCTGCCCGTGGCTGGGGCAACCCAGCTACCTGTGAGTGTTCCAGCTGGAATTCCTTATTCCCTGTTGGGGCGCAGATGCTCCGCTGGAGAGGGAGAACTGGGAACATTTTGGGAAGCAGGGATTGCTCCAAGGTAGGGGAGTTCTGCTGCCACAGGGCTGGAGCCCCTCTAGAGTCAGGCTGGGAGAGCTGGGAATGCTCACCTGGAGAAGGGAAGGATCCAGGGAGAGCTCAGAGCCCCTTCCAGGGCCTCAAGGGGCTCCAGGAGAGCTGGAGAGGGACTGGGGACAAGCAATGGAGGGACAGGACACAGGGAATGGCTTCCCCCTGCCAGAGGGCAGGGATAGATGGGATACGGGGAAGGAATTGTGCCCTGGGAGGGTGGGGAGGCCCTGGCACAGGGTGCCCAGAGTAGCTGTGGCTGCCCCTGGATCCCTGACAGTGTCCCAGGCCAGGCTGGATGGGGCTTGGGGCCGCCTGGGATAGGGGAAGATGTGGGGATGGGACTGGATGGGCTTTAAGGTCCCTTCCAACCCTAAACCATTCTAGGATTCCACGCTAACGTGTACAACATCCACACACAAAAGCAGTGCCCATTCCCTGGAGCAGGCTGGAATGGCTCCTGCACTGGTGAGAATTCTGAAGTCACTGCAGCTGCTGACTTTAAACAAGAACGGGATAAAAAGACAGAAACACTTCCCTGACACAGGAGAGGGCTCCTGCCTTTGGAGGCAGGACTCTCCCTCTCCTGGAGTGCAGGGAAATGCCACAGTCACCCACAGTCACCCATTCCAGCCATGGGATCACAGCACGACACCTTTTATCCAAATTCCCTGTATGAACCTTCTCTGCCTCTTCTTCTGACACCAACAAGCCACTGACTGAGCTTTAAAGCTCAACATTCTCTCTCATATCTATACTAAAATCAGAAAATAACACCATTTCCTCAAGTCCCTTGGTCTAGGAATATCCTTCTCCAAGAAAATACCCATGAGATTTCTGAACCACATCCCACCCCCAAGGCCAACCTGATTTGATGAGTCCATTCCAAGACTGCATTTCCTCCTTGGAGGCTTTGCAAGTCCATTTCCATTAAACCTTCTGCAAGGAGGAGTTGTTTTGCAATGCTGGCAGCCAATTAGAAACTAAACTAAATGCACCGTAGCTTTTAAAACATTTTAGGGGAAAAGAAATGTTAATATCAAAGTTAAAATGTCTAAGGTATAAACAAAACCCTAATGGGATGCTGGGTTACTGTATATGGTAAATAGCTCTCTGGAGGAAACCTTTATTACTCCCTCAGGGCTTTCTCACAAAGTATGGATTTCTTAATTCCCAGTGGAATATTTTTCATACCCCACTGCAGACTATTAAGTACCAGATATTACATTCTGTAGTTTAAACTTTGCACTATGCATAAGAAGGAGTTTTCTCAACAGGAAAGTCTCATCTGCTATTATCAGCTTTACAATATTAAAATTAAGCCTGGCTGCAGGGTAGGAGCTTCACCACCAAAATTTGGGGGAGTTTATCAGGCTGGGAGGGAGGGAGGGAGGGGAGTGGCAGCAAAAGGGGGGTGAGGGATTCTGAAGGGACAGAGAAGGGCAGGGCACTGGTGCCACCACATCCCACTGCTGCCATTCCCAGGAAGGGCGTGGTGAGCCAGCAGGAACTGCAAATCCTGGAGGCCAATCCATGATGCTCCAGCACACCCCAAGCTCCACTTGTGAACCATTAACTTGTTACCCAGAAAGGATTCGAAGCTGCCTCACAAACAAAATCGAACGCCCTCAGAACGGTTTAAAAGTTTGTATTAAGAATTCCTTTCCTGCAGAGCAGCAAGGGCCCACCTACACCCCAAAGGGTGAAAATAAAAACGCTGTTAAATTTGAATCTTTTCCCAGGTTTTCAGCGAAATCCCCCAACTCACTTGTAGACCGTGCCGCCGTTGCCGTGCCCGAGGATGTCGCGGTATCGTATGTCTTGTTCATTCATCTCCACAAGAAAGAAAGAAAAACAAAAGAGATGTCATGCTGTGGATGGAAATGTCAAGGAAAAGCAACTCCAGGCCATAAACAACAAGCAGTCTGGGTCATTTCAAGTTCAGCTGCAAGAACGAGAAGATCAATACAACATTTGCTGTCCAATTTATAAAAGACGATACCAAGGGACAAAGTGATGGAAAGTTTAATGACAATTTGTTTGCCTGGGTCATTTCATTAAAGTTTGATAAAAGGTGTCAAAATGGAATGATATAATATAGCTCAAGAGGGTCAGGGCACAGATACTGAGAGGAAAAGGGGCTCCAGAGCAGCACATAACCAGAGCCAAAGTTGGAGGTGAAGGGAAACAATCCGACAGGAAACCGGCAGCTGGAGTGTGCCTGGAAAAGTTTATGATTTATTCTGGAATCAGCATAATCGACCCTAATTGAGTGGCAGCTCTGTCAGTGGGGTTGCTCTGTAGAGCTCAATTCATACAGCTTTGATCTAAAGAAATTATTCTTTTTTAAAAAAAAAAATCAGTCTGGAATTGCAATAAAAATCATTTTCCTTGAAATACACAACGAATTCTTTGCCTCAATCTTTCCGCTCACTGGGACAACTCAGATCCTCCGACATCCAGCAGCAGCTGATGAAAGCACTACACATTCCTGAATCTGGGATCTTTTTTATATGGATTTTACAACAGCTTTGTAATATTGCCCAAGAGGCAATTCAAATGTAGCACTACAGTTCCACCGTCTCCTGCACAAACACAGTTACTCTGATTTCGCATCTATTAAAGAATCCCACTAAAGACATTTTGCAATGCACATTTATACTTTAAAATAAATATTTCAATCAGAACTAATTCTGCGCTGAAAGCAACTTTCTTTTCCAAAAAGTTTCCTCCACTGCCTGATCATTCAAAGTAGTAAATGTTAGGGCAAATCCTGCTTCGAAAAGGTATTTTCCTAGGAAACATCAACTCGTTTCCAGTAATTACTTGTATTTTATGGGACACCAAGTTAAATATTTCACATGACCCAGCCTGGCTGCTTAAAGATGTCATTTTTGTGTATTAACACAGGTGATGATAACAAGCTCAAATGTCCCAAAGAGTCAATACTCAGCATTTCTAATGACCAGAAAATGAAATATTTTATTGATTTAAAAGAAGTTGTAAGGACAGACATGATTAATCCAAAATTGATGTCCTTTCCTTTCACTACCTGAGCAAAAAACCTGGTTTTTCACTGGAATTTCTACACCATGATGGGAAAAGCTGAGTTGAGACAACTCAAAATAGAAGGTGATTATTTTATCACCTATTTGTGGTTAAACCTGGGCCAGGTAGCTTCGGAGGGGAGGAAATGGCCCATTCCAGCACTGAGGTTTATGATGAAAATCAACACTTATTTCATTACTGAAAGCTCCTTTGCTTATTGGATTCATCAGAAAATGCAAATAAAAGGGGAAAAAGCACCTCGTGAGGAACAAACGCTCACGAATGGGATTTAAAACACGTAAAGAATCTACAGTGGATCCCTTGCACCAAAAATAATTTCTCTCAGGCTGCAGACTTGGTAATTTTAAGGAGTTTTGCTCCTCCGAGCTGGAGGATCTGAATTCTCCAGTTTTGGAGGTAACAACAATCATCTGCATTCCCAAAAATTCTAAGCCAATCACTCTGAAGAGAAATCAAATGAACCCACAAAGTCATGAATAAATTTATATTTTTGCTTCTTGTGAGGGAAAAGAAAAGAATTTTTGGTGGTTACTCAAGTTATAAACAACAAATAGAGCAGAACTGGAGACATAAAGCACATTCCCTTTTCTCCTGCTTTATAACCACGGGGAAAAGGGAATGTTTTTTCCACATCACTCCCTAAAAGTCAGGGATAGGAGCAGCTCCATCCTCTGTGCCCAGCACAAAGGGCAATCAGAATGCCAGGGAAAAACAGGAATGCTGGGGTGGAGGGAGGATCTGCAACTGATGGGGAGATAAAGTGTGATTTACTGGCTCAAATAAAGATGCCGAAAGCATGGGGTGATTTATTTATTTTACTGGGAAAACTGGATTCTCCGTCATAAAACGCTCCCCTAATAACCACGGGCTCAGCAGGAATAGGAAGGGCTGGAATATTAAACCTGCAACCCCAACTTGGATTGGCTGCCAAAACGGAGGGAATTCATGGAAAAGCGAAGCAGGCTCCAATTAGGGAGCAGCAAACAAAGCACCCCTCGCTCTCACCTGGCTGGGGATGAAATCCGGGTGTGTCTCTTGTAAATCATTAAAAGCAAAATGCCCAATTAATCCTGATTGGAGCGAGGAGCTGCCCCGGTGCCGGCGCCTCCCGAGTGGAGGCAATCACGGATTCACAGAGCAGTCACACTCCAGGAGCAGCCAATTGAGGAGATTTAGTAAATCCCACTTTATAGAGCAGAGACTAATCGGGAAACACGAGCCAGTCAAATGTTTCTTATGAACTGTTGACACTATATCAATGCTGAATCAATTGGTGGCATTTACTCTGAGTGACAGAAAAGAAATAAATATTTATATCACATCACCTATATCAATGAACCCAGGCAGAAAGCTATTTCTAACCTGTCAATATTTGATTATCTTGAAGAATCATGTCCCCTTCTTTTAATGATTAATATGAATTCCTTATTAAACCTAAATGGAAACTACTAGAGGAATATCATTAGGAATGCCTGAAAGCAGAAACTGCCAAAAAAATAATCAAAAATAATAACCCAGGCCATAGTTAAGTAAAGATAAGTGAGACTTAATCCCCCCAAATGAACAAAAGTTAAAGTTACCACTAGAAACCCATCTCCAGCTGTGGATCTGTGACCAAATTTCGCAGAACACAACTGAAATAATTTGCTGTCAACAAAAAGCAGATTAACTCCCATCAGGTTGACTAAAAGGTAGCATTAAAACTGAATTCCTTTTTTTTTAGTGGGTTTTAGCAACATTTTTAAGATCATAAGAAGAGGTACCTAATCCTTGTTTTCTTCTTTTTATTGGACTCAAGTATAAAACTTAATTCTTATTTTCTTTTTAGTAGTTTTAAGTAACCATTCTAATATCAAAAGAAGAAGTACCTAATTCTTTTTTTTTTTCATGAGTTTAAGTAACATTTTTAATATTGTAAGAAGAGGTTTGGTTCTAAAATTCAAAACCACAGGGAACAAATCTGTGAATATATTGCAGGGCATGCCAAGCACTCGTTTTTTGTCGCTTAGAACAAATAAAATGCCAAATCCAGGCAATCACAGGGAGATTTTACTCACATTCCAGGATTTTATTTTTAAATTAATCAAAAATACTGGAGTAAGCACCACCTTGATTTAAAAGTTCAGCCTCCTGCTGCTGGTACTCCCAGAATTTCAAATCACCGAGAGAAACATACTATTTACCTATGAATTTTGAAACACTAACAAATCAAGCGCCAGGAATTTGTGAGTACTGAACTCAGCCTGAAAGCCCCATTTCCCAGCCGTATTCCAGGGATTCGGCGGCGCTGGGCTCCCGTTTTGGAGGGGGACTCCCTTTTATGGCCCCCAAAACGTTCCAGGTGAGGCTGAAGGACACCGCAGAGCTCAGCCTTTATCTTCCTGACACGCTCAGCCACAACTCCTTGATTCATGAAATGCCAATGAGGCTTGGAGAGGTCATTGTGTGAAGGCACTGAATAGGCATCTGAGATAATTAAGATTTCAGCCTTCGGAACGCGGAGGGGAAGTGAAGAGCAGTTAAGAAAATCAATAAGAGTCTTTTATTTGCAGTGACACAGATGTCTCAGTCAATAGAGCCTAATAGGCAGCTCGGAGCCACTGGACAGGTGCCTCCCTCCAAGGCTGCCAAAGGGCTCAGCCTGTGACAAACATTAAAACATATTTATGTGGCTGCTCGAGAATCTGGGCTCTTTTTGAGGGAGTTTCATTTAACTGTGTATATTTAATGTCACTGCAAGCCCGCCCGTACGTCCGGCTCAAAAAGGGAGAAAAAAAATGAATGGTGCTGTTTGTCCACAAACATTAAAGCTTCAATTTTGGCTGCCAGGGGCTGAATGCTGGGGGAAAAAAGAGAAGAACAAGGTGGTGTTCTACAACTTTGGGGTTTTTTTTGTTTGGTTGGTTGGCTTTTTTTGCCTTATTTTTGAAGGATTTACAACACAGAATCATAGAATCGTTTAGGATGGAAAAGACCTTTAAAAGCAAGGCTAAACATTAATTTAACACCGCATAAAGGGGCAGAGTGGCCTTAAGGTAAAGGAGGGCAGGGTTAGATTAGAAATTAGGAAGGAATCTTTCCCTGTGAGGGTGGGGAGGCCCTGGCACAGGTTCCCAGAGAAGTTCTGGATTCCCCATCCCTGGAAGTGTCCAAGGCCAGGCTGGACAGGGCTTGGAGCAGCCTGGGATAGTGGGAGGTGTCCCTGCCCCGGCACAGAATTTAGAACAAGAGGATTTTCAAGATGGGCTTTAAGATCCCTTCCAACCCAAACCACTCCATGATTGTGAAGTGATTCCTTGCAAGAACCTGCTAAATATTTAAGTGTCTACTGCCCTAAACCCCACAAAGGTCGTTCTAAGTGAGCAGTTGACTCAGTTATTCAAAATTGATTAACTTTCTTCCCTGGAATCGTGGCAGCAGCAGCTCAACACGTGTGAGGGGCCTCGATCTATTTGCAGCTAAACCTGATTAGCACGTTTTGAGAAATGGGAAGCAAATTGCTGTGCCAATCACAGCAAATCAGGACACAGGACTCGTCCATGCCACGAGGGTTTCCATGGTCCCCCCCTGCTCTGTGGTAAAAGAACACATTACAGCTAAATGAGCTGTAAGCAGCTCTGCACCAGCCAGGGGTGCCAATCCCCCTGGAACGGGGCAGGGACGAGACGTGCATGAAGCCAAGGCTCCCTCGGAGCACCTACCTGGCCATTGGCAAGGATTTTCTTCAGCTCTGCAGAGGATTTTTTTAAGCTGGAAGAGAACAAACCAAATAAGAAGCAATTATTTTTAATGACTGGGCCGTTTCACCCCGTCAGACAGAGCGAAGCTGCGAGAAACAGGGGAAGTTCGTGGTTACATATTCTGAAGAGATTAAACTCGAAGGGGAAGGTGTGGGGAGCATCAGTCAGCACTGCCAAGCTGCAGACAGCAGGAATGAAGAAGCAATGAACAGTTAAGAAAAATCAATGTATTTTTCACCTTTCCAACGCAGCTGGTTTAGACACCTGGCTGTACAACCCGGTGAGACACAACCTATTGTTCATCAGCTCCACGAGGGAAAATTAAAAAAAGGTGCTCTCACACGTCAGGCGTTTCAAAAAACAACAGGAAAATAGGGCTCACATCCAGTTTTCACGTGCCAGGACTTGTTTTGGAGTTCCCCAAGGCATCATTCCTCAGGAATTCCTGTGGATCTCAGCTCCGGGCTGTGCTGCCAGTGATGCCCCACTACCTCCCCTGACCACAGACTGGAGCAGAGGAAGCAGGAGAGCACAATTCCTGATTTAGGAATCTCAGGATGTGCCTAAATCCCTGAGGGAAGTCCAGCTTTCCATGTGCACCCATTCTACATCAATTTGCTGAATCCCTGGGCTTTTTCAGGGGAATCTACTCCCACGGCAATACAGCAAAACAACTCACATTAATTTTTTAAAGAGAATTTTACCAAACCCCAACTCTCAGCTTGGTGAGCTAAAGGGTAAAACCCTGAATGGCTTCAAACTCCTTCTACCCACTCACAAAATCCTGCTTTTTGCCTCCTTTCCTGACAAGCTCTGTTCCTTGGAGCTTCAACACAACAAACTGCCAGGGCAGCAACGTCTGCAAAACTTCATCTCAAAGGGACATTCTGCTCTTATTACTGAAGTTAAAAAAAAAAAAAAAAAAGTACAAAATAATATATTCTTGAAAGGCCTGTGCACGTGTCTTGATCACAGATCATTATTAACAGGAACAGTGAAAACACAGATTTCATATTTGGTGGCTTTGTTCTTTAATAGGCCTCTTGTTCCCACGACTACTTTAAAGAAAAATTAAGTTTTCCAAGGAAACATAAGTTGATCTTGTCATCTTTCATGACTAACAATTTGTGAACATGAAACAAAGAGAGACTTTCAATTACTTCAAAAACAAAACTCCTGGTGCAGAAGCTTTCGGAAAAGGAATGGCAATTAACCACCAGATAAGGTGACAAGAATCTTCTAGAAGCTTCATTTTCAATGCACTTGAAGAACAAGCTCAAAGTACAGGGAGTACTGAAAGCCACAGCACACAGCAGTGACAGAAAGCAGCTTTATTTAGCTCAGATTGGGGGGACTGCAGATCACAAAGACATTCAGATTTATTTTCTTTTAAGAGTTTTGGATTGGATCCTCACCGCTGCAACGGTTCCCTGAGGGACGGGGCAAACTTTGCCAGGCTGGCTTCTTTTATCTCCACAATTAGCAGAGCCACCAAAGGCAGCAGCAAAATGGGTTTAGGAGCATTCGGATGGGGTTTCCAGTGGGGCAGAACTCCAGCCCTGCTGCTGGATGAGGCTGGAATCTCCCATAGTCCCCACAGGGGAAATGGGATTTGTGGGCCTGTCCCACCCTCAGGACAGGCCCCCAAACTTCACCCTCTAAACAGCACAACTGAGCCTCTCTGATCATGGTCATCTCTGGTAATTCATCTTCTTAATCTTTAAGAAATTTCTTTTTTCTTTCCTTTTCTCAGAGAGAAAAAGGGAGCGGGATGCTGATGCACGGATAAATGGAATATTATGTGCTTATTAGAATAATAGAATAATTTAGGTTGGAAGAGGCCTCCAGAGGTTTCTATTCCCATGGTTCAGATATGCTCTTGTAGGAAGAAGATGGAGCCAGACTCTCCTTATTTCTTTTTAACAAAACATAAAGGGTTTTTGTAGGTTTTTAAACACCAGTATTGAGTATTATGACTTCCATATAATAAAAAGGAGTTTATCCTCCAGCATTTAAAAACAAAAATCCCTAAGAAAAAAAGAGAATGAGTTCTCTTGCATTTTAAGACCTTAATATGAGTTTTCAAATTAGGGCTGGAATGTAAAAAGCAAGATAAAGGGGATGGACTCCAAAATTTTGCCGGGACTGTATGAAACAGGCACCTCAGCTGAAAAGACTTTAAAAAAATCTTACCTCACACTAATAAACCTCCAAGTGTTATTATTCAGGCTGTTTATTACTGCAAACCTATGAATGGGGCATCAAACTGTCAAATCAAAGAATCCTGGAATGAACGAGCAACCAAGATCTGAACACAGAGACCTTATCATTGGACCAACTAAAACAGATGAGCTGAGCACCAAATTTCATCTCAAAGCTTTTGAAGGACAAAGCCACCTGAAATCCACAGCAAACCCTTATTTCTTCCTGGAACACCCAACAAACCCTTATTTCTTCCTGGAACACCCAGCAAACCCTTATTTCTCCAGCAGCAAACACGTGGGAAGCCCCAGCAGCCCCAGCCCAACAAGATCCACGGAACTGAGGCGATTCCGCCTTCCCCACCTCGCCAATCCCACTGGAAAAGTTACTCAGCCCCCAGCTCTGTTGGCAACAACCACACACAAGGCTCCATTTTGGTTTAAAAGAAGGACATGAAAGAAAAACAGGAAGAAACAGGAGCTTGGCTCTTACCTATTGCTGGGGAGGGCCTCGGAGGCGGCCGAGCCGCTGTTGTTGGCAGCCCCCGCCCGCGTGTTCACCTGCGGGCAGGGAGAGGAGCTTGATCAGATCCTGTGTTCAGAGGACACCATTCTAATTAACCTGTAATTTGCCATGAATTTCTCATTTCACTAGGAAGGTTAATTAGCTTGTTGCTAGGCATGCCGGTGGTTGAGGGCTGTATGTAGGTTAGCAGGCTACACAATTCCGGGGCTGCAACATCCTCGCATCTTAAATAATGCACTAAAAGAGGTGATAAATCCATCATTTATTCTCATTTTAAACACTGAACTATCACTTAATACCTTTATAGTCTTCTCCATGTGATTACAGAAGCAATAAGAAATCAAAAACCTCAAGTAATTTCATTGCGGTGCCTTCCGCACTTGGATAAATTACTGAAATCACAGGAATGGGGGGGGTTTAAAAGCTTTGAAGTAGTGGCAGACAGGAGTTGATAAATGAACTACTAAAATTTAAGAACACGATTAGCAGAGGTTAAAAACAAAAAGGCAAACCCATTTTTAATAAAACTATATACATATATATAGCTATATATTGATATAGATATCACAGCCAACATTTTGCAGATGAATCCTTCTCCCATGCACACCAAAAAAAAAAAAATCAGGAAAAAAAAAATCTGCTTGTCAGAGCTCAAGAAAGTGCAGTTTTATTTGACATTTCAATAAGTGGAACACAGCATTACAAATCCATCTAACTTTCCTGAAACAATTATTGAAATTCGTACCTTGAGGCCATGTATGTTCCGTTTCCCAGGAGGTTTGCAGGCTGAAACAGTAATTGACTAAATTGTAGAACACATCAGGGCCATTTACAAATTTGCTCAAAATGAATCTTTTAAAAAGAAATGAGGGTGACACCAAAATTAGCAGAGAGAAATGATTGAAAAGTGCCTGGCGAGACCCAGAGTGGGAATTACGGCCCAGGATTTTTAACTTGCAGGAGTGAGCATTTATAAATGCTAAGAGCTTTCTGACACCATGTAATATAAATTCTAATTTCTGCTTAAAACACATCACAATCAAGAGAACTGTTGGCTCAAACGATGGGATTCTTTTTGTAATTCAAATTCCAATCTTGTGTCGCTGTGTTTTCACACGCTGGGTTTTTCCCTGGCATTTAGCAGCAATATTTGCACGATGGATTTTCAGGGAATCAGCTGCCACACGTCATGAATTCGGCATTTTGTCAGAGACACTTTGGGTGAAATGGGGAAAAACATGGCAGGGGCAGCAACAGTGAGCTTCCAAGAGGTAAACACTGAATAAATGCCACCGAAAATGCCACTTTTTGGAGACAGAGGTACAAACGTGGCACTTTATGATGATGTCTGGCTTTAGAGGGATGTGCTGCTGGAGGAGGAGGCCTTTTCCTGAGGTGTCTCCAAGCGAACATTCCCTGTTCTCCACTCAGGGACGTGCTTTGGGCAGATGCGGAAGCCACGAAGGCGCCGAGCTCCGTGTCCCAGCCAGTTCCCATTCCCCAGCTCCGGTGCCCTACAAACGCTGTGTTAAAGGGGCTGTCACTGCTGATTGATGGCCTGAGCAGGCAGGAATTTGATTTTTCTCCCTCTCTGTGCACGTGCCTCTCCCTCCCAGTTCTGACAGCAGGAACCAGAACTATTTGTCAGGCAGGAGGACACAGGTGATAGTTATTAAACACATCACTGAGGGCCACGTGCCTTCCAATGACATTAAAAATTACCACGTGCATCTTAAAGAGGGAAAAACATTATGACACTCTGGGCATTCAAAAAAAAAAACCAACTAAGCAGAAATTATAAATTACAAATACATATAAGCCCATTCTATTTTTCCAACAGATTAAAATTGATGTTTTGAACAAGATATTAAATCAGTAATAATTTTTATGGTTCATATTTGAATGATGTGTTCACCTTGCATTCCACAAATGGGATATAAATAACATGGGTAGATGATAGAGACAGATATATACAAATACATATTAAAAAATATATATAAAAATATGGAGATGTATATAAAATATATGTAAATATATAAAAATATATATAAATATATAGAAAAATGTATATTAAAAATATATAGATATATATGTGTGTGTACACACATTTTAATAGGTATATCACATACAGATGTTTATTTTCAATAAAACTCCCCTCTGGCTCCTTCTACCTAAACAGCAAAAATAAACCTCTTAAAAAATAGATAAAATACCAATTTTTTCCCCCTTAAAGATATTTTTATTATGAAACAAATAAAGCACAGCCCAGGTAACACAGGATGGCACATGGAAATTGACTCCTGACAGGATTTTTGTGGAAGACAGGAGTTTTTGGGAGCTGACTGGAAGCAGGAGCTGAGGCTTCCTCAGAAGTTAGAGAGGCAGAAAGCGAAAAGGATTCAAAGGACTTGCAAAGAAATCTCTTAAAAGGGAAGAACTTGAAATTAGAGGCAGAAAAGCTGCACGGTGCTGATGGGGCTTTCAAGTGTTGAATGTGGAGAGCCACGGCCAAAAGGGCACCAGGAGAAAAGTGCTTGTGCTAACAAAATTTGGGATGTTCATTAGAGAGGCAGGACAAGAAGACAGGGAAGCAAAAAAAAAAAGAGCAGGAAAGCACATTTTGTTCAATATTTCAGAGGAGCTGCAGAACTCAGGGGTGGGCTTGGGGAGGGGAGGGGAAGGGGGGTTTTAAAGCTCTAACCTAGAAAAAGAGGTGTTTTCAGAAGGTGATTCGGGAAGATGAAACAAAAACTGAGCTCTGGAGCAATTTGGAGGGAGTGGGAAGCAGGAAATACCCAGCAGAAACACAGAGCTGAACCAGTGGTGAAAATCTGGAGGTGATAAGGGGGGATTGAATCTGGAGCAGCACAGGGACAACTCCGAGTCTGTCCAGCCAGAGGAGATTATACTCGGATGCAAAGGAAACAGGAAAAGGAGAGAGCAGCAGGAACAGGAATTGATATGGCTGGTTCTTCAGGAATGAGCCAAAAGGAGAATCTAGGAGAGGGTTAAATCTCAAAATGCCCCTTTAAACCCTAAGGTGTCTCAGGTACTGACTTAGGACAAGGGATGGAAGGATGGGACACAGGGAATGGCTTCCCACTGCCAGAGGGCAGGGATAGATGGGATATTGGGAAGGGATTCTTCCCTGTGAGGGGCTGGGCTGGAATTCCCAGAGAAGCTGTGGCTGCCCCTGGATCCCTGGAAGCACCCAAGGCCAGGCTGGACAGGGCTTGGAGCACCCTGGGACAGTGGGAGGTGTCCCTGCCCATGGCAGGGGTGGAATAGGATGGGCTTTAAGGTCCTTCCAACCCAAACCATTCCAGGATTCCACGACCTGTGCCTGGCAAGAGGCAGGAGACCCTTCCCTCTCCAAGCTGCCCCTGCCCTGCTCTCAGCAGGACACAGCTCCTGGCTGGTGGCTCTGCAGTGCCACAGCTCAAACATCTGGGAGTCCCCTCTCAACCAGACCCTGCCAGCCTGAGCCAGAAAAACAGAACCTTCCATATTCCCCTTGAATTCCTGCCTCGTTTCCAGAGGAGCACATGGAACTACCAGGAACCCAGCCTCCTTTGGAGACCTTATTAACACGTGTTTGAGGAGGCTGTTGGTTAATTGCCCAATTCAAACTTCAGAGAGTTGTAAGTAATGGAAGTGCAGAATGTTTAATTGGGAGCCTCATAGTATGATTATTTGTATAATATCAGTTAAGTGAGAAGAGTTTAATTTTTAATTATTTCAATTAATTTATTGCTGGGAGATTTACTTGGAGAATTTCAGCCTTCTCTGTTTCATCAATTAAGAGTCAGAGATTCAGAGCCTGGCTACTGAGATCTGAATGAATTATGTAATGTATGAGGCTTCTTTTTAACCGTTATTTGAGTTCAGAGACAGAGCACTGCATTCCCAAAAACCCAGTGAGCTGCCTACAGATTTTTTCCAGGTTGGAGATGACCTATTTTTTAATTGCCTCAGTCCACAGAGTTGATTACATCTCTCCCTGTTCAGGAGAACTATTAAAGTGCTTGTGAATATTTGGATACCACTAAGTGCCCAAATCTCAGCTCAGAATGTGTCCTGGCTGGAGCTCCTGTGACAGACACATCCCCACTCCTGCAATGGTGACAGTGACATTCCCCAGCCTGTCAGGCTGATTAATGATCTTAGAAGAGCTTTAGAAAGCCCAGTTTTCATAAATATCCAAGACTTCAGTTATTCATCTGCTTTGCTTGGAGTACAGGCAGAGCCATCACCAGTGAGTTTTTTAAATGTACTTAAATATGTACTCTGCAAACTGAATCTCGTTAGTCTAATTTACTCCAGGAAATTAGCTATTTTATATGCAATAAATGTACTTCTCTCCACACTCCCCACCATAATGAATTCTTCTCTCCAAATTAGGAGGTAAACATCGTGCTCTGTGCATTTAAACCTCCCCAAAACATTCCAGGGAACTGTGTCAGCACCAGTTCTCAGGCTGTTGATTAGGATTTGCTCAGCATTACCTCGTGGGTAGATCTGGAGAGGCTCTATCAATTGTCCATTCACTTGCTGCTCCATCACAGTGGAGTAATACTGCAAAGAAACCCAAGGAAGAGATGACTCAGTAATCCAGGAGCAGTAAAAGCACTTATGCATGGGTTAATTCAATGTATTTTCATTTTCTTTCTAATTGCCACGGTGCATTATCAGCCTTCAGACGGTTCCTTCCCATCCGCAGCGTTCCCAAAGCAAGAGGAACTCAAACAAGGAGCTGTGGTGCCACAGGGATCTGTTCCTGGCTCAGCAGGGAAGCTCCAGGCTCCCCTGAGAGGTGGGAATGCTTCAGCAGGTGAGAACATGAAACATTCACAGCAACTGCAGCAGCTGCCACGGCTGGAGGAGCCAGGAAAACCAAACATGGACACCAAGACATGATGGAAATACACCCCAAAACTGTGCAGTTAGGAGAACTCCAAGGAAATCCCAAAGGGATCAGGAATTACGGGCAGTGTTGAAGCAGTCAGGCCAGAGGGATCCCAAAGCAGTGCTCCCAGAAAGCCACTGCAGACATCCCGAGGCACTGAACTCCACAGGAGCTGCTGGAGTGATCCAGGGGGATGTTTGTTGGTTAAAAGATGGCTAAGAATGGGCAAAAAGGGATGGAAAAGGAGCCGAGAACATCAAAATCCAAAAAGACACCTGGACAGTGGAGCTGCTCCCAGGGCTCTGGAGCCAGGCTGGGAGAGCTGGGAATGTTCACCTGGAAAAGGGAGGGCTCCAGGGAGAGCTCAGAGCCCCCTCCAGGGCCTCAAAGGGCTCCAGGAGAGCTGGAGAGGGACTGGGGACATGGGATGGAGGGACAGGACACAGGGAATGGCTTCCCAGTGCCAGAGGGCAGGGATAGATGGATACTGGGAAGGAATTGTTCCCTGGGAGGGTGGGGAGGGGCTGGGCTGGAATTCCCAGAGCAGCTGTGGCTGCCCCTGGATCCCTGGAAGTGCCCAAGGCCAGGTGGGACTCTGAGACTTGGAGCAGCCTGGGATAGGGAAAGGTGTCCCTGCCCATGGGGTGGAACTGGATGAGCTTTTAACTTTTTCATTCCCGTTTTACCCGTGGCATTCCATGACCTGCAGCCATCTCTACACACAACAGCAACGTTTCTGCCACACTCTCAGAATAATAAACTAAAATAAACACACATGAGAGGGTTTCCTGCCCACCCCCCAAAAAGTATAACAGAGGGGGAGAGAGAGGGAGAAAAAACCACGGCCCTGTCCATTACTCACCAGTGATGACAAGTAAATGAAATATCAATCATGTAAGCTGTCAACCTTTTGGGACAGCAATAACTGTTAACAAGTAGTCTGGAAAAATTGTCTGAAAATGACTTGTCCTCCACACGCGAGCGTTCGAGGTTTCCATGGAAAATTAAGATGCCAGTGGCTATTTGGAACATTGTTCAGGTATTCTTTTTAATGGAAAATTTGCCAGTTATTGATCCAGAGCGTGTACCCCTTGCTTCCAGAGAGCTGCAAGCAACTTTCCAATCAGTGGCTGTCAAAAAAATTACTGCCTTTTTATACAGATACAAGACAACAGCCCCAGTGCTGCTCCACGGCTGTCCTTAATTAACTGCAGTGCCCTACTCAAAGAATTCTATTCACCAGACCCCAAAAATTTGCCTAATTCAAAGCATTTCTGCATAATCTAAAAGAATTCCAGAGCTGGAATAATTTAGTGTCAAGTTCAGAAAGCAAAGACCCTAAAGATAAGGTTGGGCATGATTCAAAATATCTTCCCAGTCGTGGTATCTTCCCAGATCTAATCTCAGGGATTTATTTTTTTCTCCTTAAACTGGAAAAATCCACTTTATTTACATTTTGGAGAACACCTGCACCAAGTCAAAATTCCCAGAAATACTTTCCCAGCTGGCCAATCCTGCAAATATTTGTTGGAGGCCTCAGAATGAGTATTTCTCTTCCCCACTATATACCCCAAGATTATTAAATTAATTCATTTTCTAGGCTCAGAACACTTGTTTTCTTGTAAACACATCCCAAAATGAAGCCTATAGGAGGGGAGGAAGTTAAACCATCAGTGCAACACTCAAATAAAAAACTAGTTTAAAACTGAAGAGAAAAATTTTCAGAGAAGAAAAGCTGCTGGAGCAGAAAGAAGTCATTTACAGCCATCCCATAATTTTGAGGGGAAAGCAGAGAGTTGAGCAATCATAACTCTAATGTACTGAAACTTTAACAGTGAGCTTGGAAGCATAGCAAAAAAATGACCTTACCAAGGCGTGATTAATCTGGAGATGGCGCCAGGAAAATTCAAGTTTTCCACTTTAACAGCAAAAATGGCTGAGATTTTACAAGAAAAACAGAAAAACACAAGGAATTCTGGTGGGGAAGCAGATCATCCCATAGTGATCTGCCGTGTGCAGCCCTGGGTCCAGCAACAGAAGGATGTGGAGATGCTGGACCCAAAAACGAGATGGAAAAGGATCTGAGATCAAAATCCAAAAGGACACCTGGACCATGGAGATGCTCCCAGGGCTGGAGCCAGGCTGGGAGTGCTGGAAAGGTTCACCTGGAAAAGGGAAGGATCCAGCTGAGAGCCCCTTCCAGGGCCTCAAGGGGCTCCAGGAGAGCTGGAGAGGGACGGGGGACAAGGGCTGGAGGGACAGGACACAGGGAATGGCTTCCCACTGCCAGAAGGCAGGGAT
>VZRQ01006123.1:3304189-3314375 GCA_013397975.1 Machaerirhynchus nigripectus | reverse complement strand
TGGACGGGGCTTGGAGCACCCTGGGACAGTGGGAGGTGTCCCTGTCCGTGGCAGGGGTGGCACTGGATGGGCTTTAAGGTCCCTTCCCCCCCAAACCATTCTGGGATCCTCCGCAATCCCACCAAAACCACCTCTGGGTGGTCCCAAACAGAGGCTCTGACAGGTCCCAAGTTAATTTACAGGGGCCCTGGAGTCCACCTGGCTCAGAAGGAAAATCCCCATTTTTCACCCTCTTGCTCATCATTTCATTTGAAAAGAAAAGTTAAATGATATTTCTTTCACTTTGACTGAGCTCTATTCAAACGGTTCTGTTCCCACAAGTAACTGCACCCTTTCCTCATGCAGGAGATTTATATTTATAGGGATCCAGACAGATTTTACACACATCTAATGCCTACATAAAGGCGCACACAGACACATCTATCTCCCCTTGAAAAACAGAAAATACATCTTTAAACCCTCTATGAATATTGAGCCTGCAGCTACAATGAAACTCCTCTGTTAGGAGGGGTGAAACAGTCTCCAGATGAAAGTAGATTTTGAAAAATTTTTAGAGCCCAGGGGTTCATTTTTAATGAGCCGTTGCTTTAAGTACTGCATAAAAAATACAAGAAATTGATAGTCCATTTAGTCTGCACTATACCTAATGCAAAAGTCATTAAGATGCATTATTCTTAATGTTTATGATATGATCAGTTAGTGTACAAGTCTTTTCTCTTTTTTAAAGTCAAGCACGTCCATGTATCTCGCGTGAGGCAGCTTTGAAACACCTCCCTTTAATCCAGGAACATCCCCATGTGAACTTAACACAGGGATATTGCCCAGTTAAACACTCTGAGACAGGCAAAAATACACCAAGGAAAAGTGAGAAGCGTGGGGGGAAATCAGGATCTGTTGCACTGTACTTACATAGGACAGCATGGCCTTCATCTCCTCATCGCTTCTGACAGTGATCCGGTCCCCATCCTCATCCTCATCTGCCAAAGGAAGGCACCACGTGAGCAAGGCGAGGAGGAGAGAGGCAATTTTACAGGCAAGCTTTTCATCTGGACTTCCAGCAGCAAATAAAAGTGAAGAATCTAAAAGCCAACTGCACAAGTGCTCTGAAACGGTGATGTATAATGGCTCCAAGTATTAATTAACAACAACTGTGACTGTGCCTACACAGGGGCACAGACAAAGCGCTCAGAACTTCGCTCTCAGCAGCTCTCCCACTGCCAGAACCCCTCCCGAGGCTGAGCACCTTCCCCGTGCTGGAACTCCCTCACTGACCCCACCGAGTTTGTTCTGCTGCCAAATGGAAAGGTCAAGTTCCCAAAAGCGTTTCAATTCTCCCAAATTCAGTTTAACTTGGGCAGTTTCACTGGAATTCATTGTAACTTTCACTGTAGATTTTTAGTGGGTTTTTTATAATTTCTTGTAATTCGTAGTCCCAGAACGGTTTGGGTTGGAAAAGACCTTAAAAATCATCTTGTTCCAAACCCTCTGGGAGGCAGGGACACCTTCCACTGTCCCAGGCTGCTCCAAGCCCTGTCCAGCCTGGCCTGGGGTACTTCCAGGGATCCAGGGGCAGACACAGCTTCTCTGGGAATTCCAGCCCCACCCCTCACACTCTCATGAGGAGGAATTTCTTCCCAATACCCCATCTAAGCCCACCCTCCATCAGGTTGAAGCCGTTCCCCTGTGTCCCACCATTATCAGTATAAAAGTGCTGTTATTTCCCTGGATGAAAACTCCCTCCTGCTCCCAGTTATGCACAAGAAATCTGGGAAGAAATCCGAGCCAAGAAATTCAAACTGTGTGAGAAAGGGAGTTTGTTCATTCTGCCTCTGAAAAGGTAATAATGAAAAAGGAAAAAAAAAAAAAAACAACAAAGCAATGCAGAAGAGTAAAACATAAAAACCTCAGAACTGGACTTTAGAAACATCCTGGAAGAGAGCCACTGGAAATATGGGAGTTGGGAGAGGAACTGGAGAGCACAGATTTGTCCTCAAAGAGCCTTGGGTCATGGAAATTTAACTGGTGCACTGCCAGGGTGTTAAAAGTCCTGTGGGGTGAGCAGCCTCCAGCGAGGCAGGAATGATGGAAGGATTAGGAAGAGTCAGTGAGAGGAAACTGTAATGTTTCCCTGGAAATGTCTGAGGCAGGAAAGAGGAGGAGCTGTAGCAGTGGGACCTGGCCACAACCCAAGGGCCAGTGAGAAACTGAGTAGGAAGGGCTGGAGAAGCAGCTGCTGGAACAGGGAACAGCAGGAGCACCAGGAGCACCACATATCCACAAGAAGGGAATGCACAAGAGGAATGAATATATAGATAAAAGGTCTGGGGAGAGGAAACAGACTGAGCTGGGACCACAAAAAAAGAAAAAAGAAAACAAAAGTGGAAAACGCTGGCAAAATGTTTAGAAAAATCCCAAATTATCCCTTTGAAATGACTGAAAAATTAACTCAGTTCTCAGAGCTGCAGAATTTCTGGTGGTGGTACAAACAGAAGAAATTAAAAATATGTGTATGAAAAGGCAGTGGGGAAAAAAAAAAAGCTGAATCTAAACTAATCAGGCAAAGAGTAAACCCAGGAGAAAATCTGTCCTGAACCTGAGCAGAGCTCCTGTGCCACCCCACCACGGGATCCAAAAAGTAGCTGGATACAAAAATGGATTCAGGAAGATTTCCAGGCTTCTCTCCTTGCCTAGAGCACAGCAACCCGATTTTCCAGCACACTAGGGAAGCAAGAGTAGAACCAAAAAAACCCCATCCTGGCTGGATTTTGTTAATGCCACTTAAAATGGAGGAAGAAATCCTCACAAGATGCCAGAGTGCAGCAGATGGCAAACAAATATTATGCAGCAATCTTCCCCAAAATCTGCAGCGTGTCAGAAATGTGGAAAATGGCAGAGTTTGGATAAAAGGATCGTGAGGGGCCATATGTTGTCAGTGGGGTTATTTGTAGGAATGTGGAGAGCAGTGGGAAATCCAGATCCAGGTCCAACAGCCGGAGCAGAGCAGCCCCAGGTGGGGCTGCTGGGGGTGACAATATCAGGATAAAGAGCTCAGAAGCCTGGGATGGTGACAATTATCCCCACCTGAAGCAGCAGTGGAGCAGGTGAGAGCCAAACTTAAAGCAGCACAATCCAGGCGCTCAACTGGGAAAAAAACTCCCCGGAAAAAAGCCGGCATCAATATCCATAACATATTTTAGATGCCAGTTAAATGGCAGGGGAAATGGGCTTGTGCAGATGTAAATGACAGACTAGAGACACGGAGGGAAGGCACAGAAGCAGATGTTGGAAGGCACAACGAAACAGAATTTCCAGGAAACTTCTGCACATGGCACCATTACTATGGGCTACTGCCCTGATGGCAGCGGCTGCTGCTGGAGCATGAAGTTCAAACAAAGCTAATGTGGGATGTGGGAGGGATGTAAAACAAATATGAACGAATCATTTAAAAAAAAATAAAAAAAACATAAATGGCAAGGTCTGGAGCCTGGTTTTGCCCAGGTCTCGTGTTGAAAAGCAGGGCAGGAAAAACGTTGAGGCTGCAGAGATAAAACTTCTCCGTTCTTGTGGCATTTTAGGAGAGGAAAACAGAAACATTTTAAAAAAAGATAAAGAGCACTAAATAGCACTTGAAGGACCATAAATCAGTATTTCCTTTGATTATCTACAGACAGGGTTTCCCAAAAAGCTCTGAAAAGGGGAAAAATGCTGATTAAAATGCAAGGCCCCATCTCGAGTCTGCTCTGTCACACTTAGCATTCCCCCTCACTCAGATCACACCTGTAACCCCCTCCAGATCCTCCCTGCCACTTCATCTCCAGCAAAGGAAAACACAGAAAAAAATATAATAAAAATTAAAAGGGAACAGCAGGAGCCTCCTCCACTTGGAAGAAAACTCCAGTTCAGTATTTTATCCCCTGGGACACTCCCCTTTGCAGCTGACTGCTCTCCTGATAGGACAGTCCCCAAGGAATCCCTTAAAAAATAAAAATAAACAGAGTTTAAAGAATATATATTAGTCTAAATACTTGCTGAGAGGATTGGAGGATTCAAATTTTAAGCTCAGACTTACAGGTAGTTTATACTTTTCCTTGAGCAATAAAATTGCACTGAGGAGTAAGAGCATGCTAAGGTCATGCTGGTAATTAAAGCTACTTTGTGGAAATATTCCAGATGTGATTAAATAATAAAATATTGCTTGGTTTAGTGCCATTATTAAAGTTGCATTAATGGATAAATATTTAACTGTAACATATAATGACTACTATTTATTTTAAAATAATAAATATTATAATAAAATTAATAAACCAAAAATAATAACATAAATATTACTTATCTTTTAAATGACAGCCCTGCAATGTGACAAAGGAGATGGCTGATAAAAGTCACACTTACACTCAAATGCTGTGGTCGTTGCATCTGGCAAAACTTGACCAATGACATCCTAAAAATGTAAGGAAAAATTAGTTCAGTATCAAATGGGAAAAGCCTGATTTGCAGTAAATCACTTTAATCCCTCCCCACTGCCCCAAAATGACAAACTTTTTAGGGCACAACACAAATCTGCACCAATCACGGGGCTCTTCTCCTCCCCCTCCACGTGACCTCCAGGAAAACTCTTCCCAAATAATTCCATCACCATTGCAAACAACGCTGTGGTGTCTGGTCTTGCAGTTGAAGGAATTGATTTTTTCCTTGGCTTATAAAAAAAGGACACCTGACTGACCAAAGCCAGTCATAAAAAGAGCTTTATGAATTTTTTTTTGCTTTAAAAACCTGTTTTCTGCCTCAGTCCTGTTAACATCACCCTGACTCCTCTGCTCCAACCAACCACCCTGGGCCCCCACAGCTCCATCTCCTGCCCTGCCTGAGGCTCAGGGACCACAGGGTACCAAATTCCACCGGGAATTTAAACAGGAGCTGAAGGGAGACTGAAGGAATTTTCCTGCTCCCGCTCCACCCGGAGAGCAGAAGGACCCAGCAGCTCCTGAGCCTCGGGGTCCCCTCAGCTCTGCACAGGCCACAAAGTTTGGAGCACTCTGGCAGCCTCACGGGGCTTTGAACTTCTCCAAAATTCAGGAGATGCCTTCAAATACTGGGGGAGAACTCACTGGAAACACACAAAGAGGCAGGGACACAAACCCAAACACACCAAAACACACCAGCATTCCCCGTTCCACACTCCTGCTCCAACCCAGCCTTGTTTGCTGGTACCAGAGAAGAGCTTTGAGCATTTTTCCAGCTTTTATCAATTTTTCCAGCCGTTCCTTTGCTGCCAATCCGTGAGGAGTCACATCAGGGCACGGCACAAGTGCCCAGCGTGGCTCTGCCCCTTCCTGATCCCTCCTGTCACACCCAGCACTGCCACTGCCACCGAGTGATTAGAAATTAATGAACTCCAGGATTTATTGCAGCACATCCACTGGGAGCCTCTCAGGGTGCTAAACACCCCCCCTACCAAAGCTTTACTGATGTCCTGTCACTTCTGTTCTCTCCATTTTTCTCTTTCATCTAAAAGCAGGAAATTAAAGATTCTGTGCCCTATTACAGAGACACAATTAATAATATGTGAAAGCAGCACAAGATTTCCACAGAGCCAACTGAAGCAAGTAATAATTATAAAACTTTCTTGTGTTGTCTTTTTGGTTTAGATGCTAAAATAAATCAAGATATGTAATTCAAACTATTAATTGTACACAAGAAATGTGCAGTATGGCTTAATTATGGAATTGTAAATTCGCAGAGGCAAAAATAGGAAAAAAAAGAAAACCCAAACATTGCCATGTTAATAAAAATTCTTCCATTCTCCAGGGTTTAACAGCCCTGTCAACCCTCTGTCAAAAACCACTATTTCTAATAAGAAATTAGTCTTGCCTAAACAGAAGACTGTACTAATTATTTCCAAATCAATTCAGTTAAACACTGAAAACTCCTCAGCAAACACACTTTGTGTTAGATTTAAGCCACTTGTAAATGTTCATAAATGGGAACACAGATGCTTTTATGAAATGGATTTAGAAATTGTTCTGGGCTGTTTAAAACTGTATTTAAGGGGTGTGGAAGCACAGCACTGACAGAGGCAGCTCTGATGGCCCCAAAAATCTGCTTGGAGAACTCCAAACCTCCAAAACCTCTGAGAGCACTGAAATAGTGATTTTAAA
Organism: Machaerirhynchus nigripectus; assembly: GCA_013397975.1. Classification (NCBI taxonomy): domain Eukaryota; kingdom Metazoa; phylum Chordata; class Aves; order Passeriformes; family Dicruridae; genus Machaerirhynchus; species Machaerirhynchus nigripectus. Next base: position 3,308,217 of record VZRQ01006123.1, on the reverse strand, counting down.
AACCTTATTCTCCTGCACCCCTTCAGAATAACTTTTTCTGTGTATTGAGACTCCTTTAATAGGAGTAACAACCAAAAAGTGAATTATACACCCCAACTCTTACACTAAATGAACAGCTGGGCAGAAAACCCCACCAACAGCCACCAAAACTTTGTTCAACTTGCAAAAATCCTATGAAATCAATGTATCTGAGAGAAACCAGCCTGGCAGGGAGTGGAGGGAAGGAGGGAGGGAAATCCCCCCATCATTGTGCTGTTCCCAAAGTGTTTGCAGCAGCTCCATCCCATTTCCATGCTCAAACATCCCACAGACCCCCGGGTGACCCGAGCTTAAAGGATTATTCTAAATTTCAATGGATTACACGTGCATGAGGATTTTCTACTATCACAACAGAGATCGTGAACAATAAAATACTACAACTTGTAGGCACTGTTTAAGTGGGTTTACGTAAGGGATGGCTTCTGTTTTATCTCACAGAACTGAAAAGCCTCTAAATAGGAGGAGAAAAATCAGGGAACAGCAGCTGCAAGAGGAACTCCACCAAATCTGTTCTCTGGAGGAGCACGGGTGAGAAAGCAGAAAATGTGAAAGCTCTGCTTAAATTACAGTGTAAATATTGAACCCACAGCTCTCATGTTTCACTTAGAACTTGTTTTATCTCAGTATGACAACGTGAAGTTACCCAGAATTAACACCAAGTGCTTAAATAGTCCAGTGACAGGAGGAATCCAGACAGCTTGATGACAAAAAAATAAGCTTATTGTAATTCATTTAGTGGGGCCTTAAAAATAAATCTAGTTACTGGTAACTTACAGGCCTGCAAAGCTGATACACAGAGAACTTATTTGAAGTGACATCATGAACAACAGCTCTGAGCACCCAGTTTAGGAATCAAGGAAATGACCTAAAGCAGTGCTGCTTCCATGGATCCCACACCTGCAGGCACCAGGATTGAATCCCTGCTGCACAGTTTAGTGCCCACAAAAGCTCCTCCAAAAAACAGCATTGGAGCAGCTGAAAGTGAAGAAATGTGTCATTTAATGTGTAAGGCATTGCTCTGGGCCTCCTGACTCCAATAGCTTATTCCATGGTGAGGGACAGGAATTTGGGGAGGGACAGGATATTGGGTGACTGCAGCACAGCTTCTCTGAAAAAGGAGGATGGAAATAATCTTGCACACCAGCCCGAAATGCTGCAAGGCTACACTCACGTGTATTCACTGCGATGCTAAATTAACAAAAAAAATCAGCTTAAAAACCACCTAAAAATGCAAAATAAAACCCTGCTGGCCTCAAGGATAATTTTATGGGGCTTTCTTAACACAAAGCAGCCCATTGGACCTACCTTGAAAAAGAACAGCCTTCTTGCACAGCTAATTCAGTTCCCATGGATGCAAGATCTGGGGTGAGCACCTGGTTTTGGGACTGGTTCACAAATGTGGTTCTGCAGTTCCAGCAGGACAGCACTTCCCATCAAACTCCTTGAGATACAGGCACAAGGAGTGGGATTGAGCCTGGTGCGCTCCAGACAGCCCCACATGGAAAATTCAGAGCCTGAGAAAATTCCTGTGCATTCCTGTGTCTTCTGTTTAGGGAGACACGAGCTAAGGGTCTGACTGGATTGCTGCTGTTCACTAATTTACCTCAGCAGGGAACACCTGAACTCTCCACAGTCTCTTTAATTGTTCCTCCAACACATAAACCCTCTGTAATTGCCCCCTAGGAGAGAGGAATCACCCTGAGGGCAGAGGACACCAGAGGACGAGCTCAGCTCCATTCCTGCCCTCCCCCTCACACTCCCAGCCCCAGGTGGTGACACACACACCACTCTTGAGGGGATTGGAGCTTTATTTCATATAATTCCTCTATTTATCTGACCAGTTAAGTGCACGTGCATTCTGTGATGGCACCTCCTGAAACACAACCACCAACACCTGAATGCAACAGCCTAACAGGGAATAACTGAAAATTATCATCACCAACACAGCTGTGGGAGGATAAAAACACTGGGACAGGTTGCCCAGAGCAGCTGTGGCTGCCCCTGGATCCCTGGAATGACCCAGGCCAGGTTGGATGGGGCTTGGAGCGCTCTGGGATAGTGGAAGGTGTCCCTGCCCACAGCAGGGGTGGCACTGTATGGGCTTTAAGGTCCCTTGCAACCCAAACCATTCTCCAAGTCTATCATTACTGAACATGAACATAACAGAAACTGTGATTTTTAATAAAACCAGCCATGTATGGTCCTGTCATGGTCCCTCTGCCTATTCTACAACAGATCCCTCCTTAAAAACATCTCAGCAGTGAAAAACAACGAGCTGTGATGTGTTTCAAGCTCCAAGTTTGCCTGACATGCCCTCCTTCCTCATCCTTTCACTTCTCTCACACTCATGAGCTCTCGGGAAGCTTCACTGCCACATGACTCAACATCACTGCAAGGGTAACTCAAGATCCTCTGTCATCCATTGACCACTATTTCTCTACTTTTAAATAACCAACCTAAATTGACAATAATTCTACAATGTCCAAGCATCAGTGGCCATTTCACTTTATTTGGGGGAAAAAATGAAAAACATAAAGCAGAGTGTGGAGAAAACCAGACTCATTTGCCCCATTTTTGCGTAAGGGCAGAGTGGGTCACCCCGGGCTTGTTGTGCAACCAAAGGAAACTCACAGCAACCAGCAAGGGGAAACTGCCCCTTCCAAAAACCTCCCTGGTCTGTCAAAAGCTCTGCTCCCACTCCTCCATCTACAGAAAGTTTTGGATAATGCTAAATGTTGGAAGAATGAAACCTGGAATCCTTGTCATCCCTTTCAGTTACCTCTGCTACCTTCTAGGCCCAACACAGAACATTTTCCAGCAAATCAACCCCTTAATCCCCACCTATCTTTTCCACAAAATGCAACATATTGAAAGGCATCTGCAAAACCTCTCTCCAATATTAATAACAAAAGTAAAAATTAAACATGCACGTGATGGGTGTTATGGGAAGATTTTCTTTAGAGAAACACGGGCCCACGGAGTCCCAGCATGGATGTGTTGGGGAGGAAAGGGGAGGACGTGCTGCAGAAAGTATGACCTGCACACAAGTACTGGACTTTTCTTTAGGCTAAGGATGCAGTTAAGATTAAATGGGATAAATACCCACTCCCATCTCTGAGTTAACAGAGCATCCAAACTGGACAAAAAACACAGCAGGAAGGCAAGGGAAGCACAACAGAGCCCCAGCCCAGGCACGGGAGACACCCCCGGCTTTAAGGGCAGCCGCAGCTCATTGCCGTTACTCTGCCTGAGCAGGGAATATTCATTCCCAAAGCACAACTTTTTCCATCGCCCTAAAGCCGTGCCTCGACCACCCCAAGGCGCGGAGGCGGGGATGCCCTGACCTGGAGGTGTCCCTGCCCACGGCACGGGGCGGATTTGGGGACCTCTAAAGGTTCCTTCCAGCCCCAGCCACGCCACGATGCTCCTGCCCGGCACCTGCAGGACCGGCCGGGATCCCCAGCCAGGCTCGTCCGGACCGCGCTCCGGCCCCGCTCCCGAAACCTCGGCACCACCGGCGCTGCCCCGGGACGGGCATTTTTGTCAGTCCCTACCAAAATACTTCCCCATTAAAACTTTCCGGCGTGGAGACGCCAAAAACACCTTCCGCCTTCCAGGGAGCGATTTGGGCACCCCTTTCCGCACGGAGCGGGGGGACGGTGTCATCCCCCGGGCTGGGAGGGGGGTCCCGGTCCCCGGCGGGGCTCACTCACCAGCACATCCCTGAAGAGCAGCTGGGGCGCGGAGTGCACGGTCCAGTCCACGGCGGCTCCGTCGGGGATCTTGATGCGGATGACGAGCGCCTGGCTGTCCATGGCGCCGGAGGGGCCGCAGAGCAGCCAGAGCATCCCCGCCCCGCGGGCTCACATGCTGTGGCCGCCGGGCCGGGCCGAGCCGGGCCGGGCCGGGCACAGCCTCCACCACCCTCCCGCAGGAAGGAGCCGCTGCCCCGGAACCAAAACGGAGCCCCGGGAGGAGGGGATGTGCGG
>VZRQ01006123.1:3255995-3294010 GCA_013397975.1 Machaerirhynchus nigripectus | reverse complement strand
ACTGAGGGGCTGGAGCGTGTCCAGGGAAGGGAACGGAGCTGGGGAAGGGTCTGGAGCCCCAGGCGCGGCTGAGGGAGCTGGGAAAGGGGCTCAGCCTGGAGAAAAGGAGGCTCAGGGGGAACTTTGTGGCTCTGCACATCTCCCTGACAGGAGGGGGCAGCCGGGGAGGGGTCGGGCTCTGCTCCCAGGGAACAGGGACGGTCTCAGGCTGTGCCAGGGGAGGCGCAGGTTGGACATCGGGAGGAATTTCTTTCCCGAAAGGGTGATTAGACATGGGAAGGGGTTACCCAGGGAGGTTTGGAACCCCCATCCCTGGAGGTGTCCAAGGAATTCTTGGACGTGGCACGCAGTGCTCTGGGCTGGTGACAAAGTGGGCATCGGGCACAGCTTGGACGCGATGACCTAGGAGAGGTTTTCCAAGCTCGGTGATCCTGTGACCGATCTGCCAAGGCCATGCCAGAGCTGCCCGTGCTGAGGGGATGGGTCACCCTGAGACCTGCATGGAGCAAGGGTTGAGTGGGAGTATCACAAAAAAATCAGGCAATCACATTTTTAGAGAGGTTTTTTTGACACAAAAGGGTTTTGTTGCTGTACCTGCAGCTTCAACCTGCTTTCAGGAGAAAGTGTTTCTGGCTGCGTCTGGTTTACATGGCAGAATTCCCTAAAAGTCATCCTTTGAAGTGTCAGACCCTTTCAAGAGAAATATTTTAAAATCACAGCCCATATTCCATTTTTTTTAAAAGTAAAGGATATGGTTTTGAACCATTAAACATTCTATTTGAGAGGGGAAAAAAAGACCGTACAGAAAACTGAGAAATGGAAACAGATTTTTCCCTTCAATAATTGCAAGCAATATCTCAAACTCAGCAATCTGAAACCATTGAGCTATCCAGTATGAATATGCTAATTAATCAATTACTGCCCAACAATGTGCCCTGTTTATTTACTGTACTACATGTGTGTTGAACAAGTAATTATTAATCATCACCAGCAACAAATTCCCCCTTCAAGTTCATCTCCCTATAATTAATAGAGCATATAGTTTAGCTTTAATATCTTTCTTTATTAGTGGCAACAGTGGCTGAGGATATAAAAGTTGGAATCTGGTACTGTGGTGAAGGGTTGAAATAAAGTATTGAACCTTAAGAGTGATACTCTGCTGTTGTATTTCATTAATTACATTAATGCAGGTTGTCAGTAACTAGTTCCTAATCTTTTATTCTTCATGAACATAACAAAATCTGCAGTCTAAAATGAAATACGGAGGATCTGTACAATGCCTCAGATCTACAGTATCCCATTGTTAAATGGATTTGATAGTAAGTTATCACTGTGAAATGTTAAGGCCAGCCTTAGAAATCCAGGGATTTGTTACCTTAACCTAGAGGGAAGGTGGCAAATTCTCCTGAACTTGAGGTACTGGAGATCTTCCAGGAAACAGGGAAGGCAAATATTTAATTTCAGAAGACATCAGGAAGTGGTTGTGCTGATGAACTGCTTTTTTTTGCTCTGTGCTCAAAGTTGCCATTCTAAATATGGAAATGTGGGCTAAAAGCTTTTTTCCCTTCCTTTTATCCAGGGCTTTAAACCCAACTACCTAAAACAGGAGACCCAGTTTCCAGTATCATTAACTCCAGGTAGCTCTTTCAGGAGAAGGACCTGGAGTGCTCTGAGCTACACTAAATTCTCGCTGAAACAAAATCCACAAAGTACTGCCAGTTAAACAAACATCCCCATTTCCAGCTGACTCCTGGGGAGCTCAAATCCTTTATTTTAATTGTCTGCATCCTCTGCAGTTGATGCCAAACCTGCTGTCCCTCAACTCCTTCCATGAGCGTTCCTCCACACCCTGCAGCTGAGGAACCAGCTCCAGCTTTTGTCCAAGTCTGGCAGTTTTTGGGGCAGTTTGTGATGAGCTTTAGTCTTTTGCTTCACACTTGTTCTGTCTTCTTCCCATCCAGCTCATGTTCTGAAATTCAATCTGCAGTTCAACAACTCTTACTCCTTTAATGAGTGGGAATAAATAATCCAGTAGTGTGAACAGAATGATATTCCTGACTTTTTAACAATATTATAATTTCATTTTGAATCTGCAGCATTGCTAAAAGCCCTGCATTTTTGGCACCAGCAGCATGGGAGCGGAATGTGAGAGACTGCAAAGCAGTTTCAATCCTTCCATCAGCTCAAGGCTCAGAAGTGTTAGTAGTAATTAAAACTTTTTCTCCCCCCCCCACAAAATACATTTCACACTTTGCACATGCTGAGAAATCTCTCTCACCATGGGAACTTTCAGGTCACTTGTTTCCTGCAAAAACAGGTACAGTTTTCTTTTGTCAGGGTAGAACAAAGCCATAAGGAAGTGCAGGTTTCATTTCCTCCTAGGACACCGCAGTCTATTAAGTGCCAGTGAACTAATGAGCCTCTCAGACCTTATGTTGTTCTGGCTTGGATCAAGTCTTCCTTTTCCTTAACCCTTTGGAAACCAGCTCAAGTGCAGCCATTGGCTAAATTCCACCTGGGAAAAAACCTACATGGGCTCTGGGATATCCAAATCCAACATTATATTGATGTAAAACAGCAATAAAACCAGGAATTAAAAATACTCCTTTGGATTTTTATTTGAAGCAGGAATCAGCATTTATGCAAACGTTCTCATCTGCAATTAATTAATTCTGCGACCAAAGTAGAAGAGAAACAGGCTCCACAAAAAATAACGTCTGATGCTGAGGGATCAAAGACTTGGCATTGGAAAAACTGGGTGCTGATCTCGTGCAACTGCTTGGTCTCATTTAGTATTTGTGTTAAAACTGGTTTTGCCTTAGCTTTTTAGGAAGTAATCCCAAGGATACTTGCCATTCCTGGGATAATAGTCTGCATTCAATGAGATCTGCTCTTCCATAGTAAAATGTAGAATGTGGTGTCTGTTGGGACATTAGAGATTTGATGAATAAAGGCAATTTTACAAATACAATGTTGTCCTTTAACAACAGTGCACAGCAATTGTGACCCAAAGAGTCACCAGTATCCAAAACACAGATGGACAGACCTGCAAAAGTAATGGAATTCTGAGAATTACAGTGCAAGTAGAATCCTTGAGGAATCTATTGATGAATTAGTGCTCTTTTGAATTAGTGCTATTGATGAATTAGTACTGTACTGTTCTTTTTGATAATTTGAAAATTACCATAGAAGACCTGCTGCAAAAGCCTGTTGATAATAGGAAAAGCAACATAACAGTAGAGACAGTTCTGCAGAGGACACAGGTTGCTGGGATTACTGAAAATGGTATTTTAATTTAGAAGGCATTTATAGGCAGAAGAACCATGGGATAGTTTGGGTTGGAAGGGACCTTAAATCCCATCCCATACCACCCCCCGCCATGGGCAGGGACACCTTCCCTATCCCAGGTGGCTCCAAGCCCTGTCCAACCTGGCCTTGGACACTTCCAGAGATCCAGGAACAGCCACAGCTTCTCTGAGCACCCTGTGCCAGGGCCTTCCCACCCTCATAGGAAAGATTTTTTCCCAATATCTAAACTAATCCTAATCTCCTTCAGTTTGAAGCCATTCCCCCGTGTCCTGTCACTCCAGGTTTTTCTGAGTAGTCTCTCTCCATCTTTCCTCTAGGCCCCTTGTGGTACTGGAAGGCCACAATGAGGTCACCCCAAAGATTCTCCTCTCCAGGCTGAACAATCCCAACTCTCCCAGCCTTTCCTCGTAGCAGAGCTGCTCCATCCCTCTGATCATCCTGGTGGCCTCTGGACTCCCTCCAGCAGGTCTAACACTGGACCTCCTTTCCTGCCAGAAGCCTGTATTTCAGAACACAGCCTGTTGGAAAGGGAATTTGGGCTCTCAGGGCTCTTTTCAGTAGATCTGATCTCCAGCTCTGAGTCAGTGACAAACAGCGTGACCCCATTAATGTGGTTTTTAACTCAGATGCTGAACTTCAGGAATGACAACAGGGACATGAGGAGCATCAGGATGATCCTGTGCTTTTCAACAGGAAAGATGGCATGTTCCAAATGCCACACCCAGGCATCACAGAGATGTTCTATCTCAGTTGATGTTACTTCACACACCAACTCAGAAGGAAAACCAAACCTGTTCTTACAGATGAGGAAGCATTTCCAGAAGCATAAGGAATGAGGCACTTAAACATTTTCTGTTAACTATTCTTTCAGAGCATCTGCTTCCCAAGGTTGCTCTTCTTCCAATTTCAGTTTGTTTTCTGCTGTAACTCCTAGAATTGCTTCAATATCTCGAATTGCCATCTGTAACAGATTCAAGGAATACAAGTTATTTAATGGGCATTATAATGGAATCCAGCAGCCAGGGTGCACAGCTGGCAGCGAACAGGTAACTGGGTTACATGGGACAGGATGCACCAATTAAATTCACTTTTATTTTGGGGACACTTGAGGGAATTATTAGTAAATATGTACAAATCTCAGGTAAATAAAAATACAATTTGTACTCCTAATTAACTAACAGGTGTTTTATTTCACATATGCTAACTCACAATGAAGAAAATCTCTCTTTTATATTTTTCTTCAATGGATGCTTTTCATTCCCTCATATTGAAAAAATGGGAATTTTTTTTTTGTTGTTGTTTGTTCTGTAGCATGTTGATATTTAATTATGTCTTCCCCAAAATCTGTCATTTCACACTCTACTTGTCAGGGGAAAATCTACTCAGAGTGGAAAGAATCTGCTATAAATTATGTGGCGTGACTTACGATACAAATCTAACACAGTACTCCCCTTCACCTTTCACAAAACACTTACAGACAGGATCTTGGAAAGTTTTTATAAAGTTAAAGGTGATGTAGCTCAGCAAAAGAAGTCCCTGTGGGAAGCTGAGCAATTCTGTGGAATCAAAAAGCAGCTTTGTAAGGAGTGCTTGTTCCAGGGCACGGGGTTGGATTCATTATTGCTTTCCTGGCTCCTTTGGCAGCAGGGTGGTCGCAGAGGAGCTCTGGAGGAAAGGTGGGGGAACCTCCCCAGGGTGAGCAGCCCCTGTGCTTTGTCCTGCCTTCCCCTCTCCACCCCGGAGCATCCAGGGATGGGGACATTCAAAGAGCAGAGAAAATTGGGAACAAGATCCACTTGGGAAATGGATGGTGGGGTGAGGAATGGGAACAAATGGATTAAGCACTCGGTGGCTGCCTGCTTAAAAGAAATCAGTGTTAATAATCTAAGCAGCTATTACCAACTGAGAAATTTGTTTCTAATTTAAGATTCTTACCTTGATGGTGTCCCTTTAAAATGAAGCAGGCAATTGTGACAGAACTGTGTGAGGCAGTGCCAACAGCTCCTTTGCTCTTCCAAAGGACACTCAGGAGCATTACATCACAAATAATTTCAGGCTCAAGGATGTCTCGTTTCAAAGAAAAAGTTTCAAACTTAAATTTAACTAACGGGTTCCGTGGGAGACCGACTATGCTGACCCAGACACTGTAAACCACACACAGCCAGTGATAAAAAAGGAATGGTTTAGCACTTGTTTATGATCCAGCATGAGGTATTTGCAGGCCTTGTACAGAAATTAACCAGGATCGTTAGTTAATTAACACCTCACCTTAAAATTGGTCTCGCCTTGCATATTAGGTGCTGATATTTCTTGATGGATGATGAAGAGATTGCGAGCAAAGGTCAGGAGGACCCCCTGGAGATCCTCTCCGATTGTTCTGTTAATGATATCCAAACAAATGAGTTTACCAATGATTCCCTTCACATGCTTAAAAACAATCGCCCTCTCATTTGTGCCTGCCTGGTGATGGAATTTAATGAGGATTTTCAATCTCACAAGGTGAAAATCTTCAGGGAGATATGAAAGATGAGGCTCCATTTTAACTTGTCAACAGAAAGGATTTGTGTAATAAATAATTTTTATTAATCAACTTCACAGAAGTAAGCAGAGAGGTTTCAGCTACTCCAAGTAAAAGGTTACTGCTGAGGTAGGATTGAGGCAGCAGAACACCTGAATCACCCACATTACTTGGGGAAAATTGTTGCTTCAGCCCAAAATTTGGGAAAGAACTTTCAGCAGTATCAACATTCCTTAGATTGTGACAGCTTTTGAGGCTTTGGTTTCCCAGTGGTCCATACAGACTCTCCATCCCTTATGGAACAGGGAATTATACTGAGGAATAATGTGTCTCGTTTACTGGAATCGACCACAGATCTCTGATGTAATAAAATGGGTAATTCTCATAGATGTTTCAGGTATTTCAGTTACTTTATAAGCTCCAACTCTTACAATCTCAAAAATATTTCTCAATTAAGACTCTGAAATTGCACTGAAAACGTGATGGCAGACAACAGGAATCCTCTTTGCTGCAAGTTAAGTTTTTTTCTTCTTGTCCTACTACCAAAAATGTGGAAATCAGATTCTTCCTTCCTGCAGAGGCTTTTTCTGTGCTGGGAGATCATTAACAGATCCCATTTCTGCCCTCCCTCTCCTCTTTAGTCTTTTCATGTCAGTCATGCTCTCCAGAACTCTAAACATTTTCATTGTTTCCCTCTCACAGAACAGCAGGATTTCTTCCAGCATCTCCCAGGATACACTGTTTACCTTTTTCCATAGGATCATGACATCATGGCTTGCAGGCAGTTTGACTCACAGATCCTGTTTCAAAACCTCCTTGTTCCTCATATTCATTACTGCTCTCTAAATGTAATTTCTTATATCTGATTCCAACCAAATCTAATTCTATTTCTCATATTGTTTCTTCAATTTGTTGAGATCATTTTGAATTCTATTCCTGCCCTCCAGAACACTTGCAGGCACATCCAGCACTTGAAGAAGCTGTTTTGTTATCCAGGTCATTAATGAAATAGCTGCAGCATGAAAGGAATACAGAACAGGCTGAGAGCAGAACGCTTCAGCTCCTCACTTATTACATCCTATTTTGGCAGGAAACTTGGGGAAGAACAATATAAAAAGGTATTAAACTTCACCCTCCTTGCCTCATGGAAGCCAGGTTTTTAATAATGTTGCCTGTAAGAGCAAGCCTCTGCTAATCCATGTGAGAGATTGTTCCTGACAGGGAATCCAGCTCTCCTGAAGCCAATTCCAGTGGGTCCTGAGCCTGCAGTGCCACCAGCCTTTGGGCTCAGCACATTCCTGTCCTTCTTTTATTACCGAAATGCTTAAAGCCTCCCTAAAACTCTCCCAAAGGCCAATCTTGGAAGAAGTCAGTGCACTTCTGTGAGCAGGAGGTGGCTGTCAGGTGTTCAGGTTGTTCATTCCCTCCCTGGCCTTTATCACTCGCTGCACACCCAGAGTGTCCCCAGCTCTTTGTCACCCCGGTGAAGGCACAGTCCACACTTACACCATTCCCAGTCTGTGTCGCTTCTGGTCTTCATACAGTACAAACACTGTTCCCTGGTTTTCCTGTTAAATTAAAAGACAAAGTTGCTTTATTTATTCCTAAAATATTGGTAATTGTAATATACATGTTACACTAAGCACACACCCATAGGTAAGAAGGGCTGGTTTGGAATTGTATGTAAGGAGTTATTGCTCAGTTTAAATAGATTATTGCTCTAACCTATTGTAGAGAATACAACAAATACAGCAGAATCTATTCAACGGCAAATATTTGGGTTTCAAAACAGTAAGAGATAGTCAAAAGCATCTTAAAAGTTATCTCCTCACACAGTTATTTTTATCAAGAAGCAGGTTAACCCCTAGAAGTTTTACACACACTTACATGGAAAGAAAAATAGGTGGATGCGGTACCTGAGGACATGGTTTAGTGGTGAACATGGGGGTGTTGGGTTGATGGCTGAATGATCCTAAAGTGTTTTCCAACCTTAACAATTCCATGATTTATGATTTACATTGCTCTAAGTGGTTTTGCCATATTAGAATTTACAAACAAAAATTCTGCAGAGAGAACACCACATTTTCTCATCTTTCCCGTTCGTACCTGGAGGTCAAATCCAACCCCACGAGCTTTACACATATGGAGGAGAACGTTGTAGGAGATCCCTGAGAGGCTGGAATGCCTCAGCTGGCTGCTGGCCACAGCACACCGGGGGCTGCGTGGGGCAGGCTGGAGAGAAAAACACAGGATTCCTCATTTTCACACCAGTTTATATCAGAACCCAACATCTACATGGTAAATTATTGACTTTTCACAAGAGATGGAGGGACACAACACAGGGAATGGCTTCCCACTGCCAGAGGGCAGGGGATAGATGGCATATTGGGAATAAATCCCTCCCTGTGAGGGTGGGGAGGCCTTGGCACAGGGTGCCCAGAGAAGCTGTGGCTGCCCCTGGATCCCTGGCAGTGTCCAAGGCCAGGTTGGATGGGGCTTGGAGCAACCTGGGATCATGGGAGGTGTCCCCACCCATGGCAGGGGGTGGGATGAGACGGGCTTTAAGTTCCTTCCAACCCAAACCATCCTGGGTATCTGTGATTCTATAAATGCTTTTTGCCAGTGAACTCATGTAACTGTGGAGTGAGACTCCATTTGGAGAAATTCCTGTTCCTCGCAGGGTCTGCTGGACACAGACATTTCCATAAATTCCTGTATTATAGATCAGATTTATAGAATTGCTCTTTATGAACCACATTTTGGTGTTTCACAGCTTCAGTGGTCACTGAGCTCTGTGAGATCACTGACTCCAACCTGGCCTTGGACACTTCCAGGGATCCAGGGGCAGCCACAGCTTCTCTGGGCACCCTGTGCCAGGGCTTCCCCACCCTCACAGGGAGGGATTTATTCCCAATATCCCATCTGACCCTGCTGTCTCTCCCCCTTGGATGAAGGCAGGTGCTGCATTGAGTTTAAACTCTTAGCAGTGCTTAGGCCAGAAGAATGGAAATGTTGCTTTGAGGAGCACTGAGCACTTTGAGGAGCACTGTTCTCCTAAACCAGGTTTTTCCTGATGTTAGTTTTAATGCTGGACTGTTCCCCGGGAGCAGAGACACTGCACATCAAGGCATGTGATTTTCAGTATTTTCCCTAAAATGATATTTGTTTTGACATTGACTCATTTAAGTTGACATAGCTGAAATCCTGATCTAATACATCTCTGCCTGAAAATTAATCATGTTTATAATATTCTGAGAATTAATAACACCCATTGCTCAAGTCATTAACTTAAAAAAGGAGCTTCCAAAATCTGTTCTCTGCAGTAGGGGACCACAAATAAATGAATGCTTGATAAAATAATCCAAGCAGCAGTTTAACAAGCGTAAACTTGAATGTGGCTGCAATAACACAGAACTATTGTTTAAGGGTTGGCATCAGGTTGATGAGGTGCTTATTTCAGCTACAAAGCATGCATACACATGCATAATGAACTGCAGGATGAATTATTAATGTGTTGCTTATTTAGCCTCATCTGTCTAGAAGATAATGTATCCTAACTATAATGAGTGATTGGTTTTGTACATAATTACAGGAGCAGCAGTATCTAGGAAATTTGTTCTTTCAAAGAAGGAGTTCTAAAAATAAAAACCTCGCACAAACTCCAGGGCTGCTCCGTTTTATCAAAATCAACCCTACCAGCATGGAGAATATCTAATAAATTAAAAGGGACAGAATCATTATTAACATCATAATTTTACACAAAGTGTTTTACTTAATCATTCATTACAGATCATGTGCTGTAAAAACATTTGTCTCTTGGTTTGTTTCTTTTTCTCTTTTCCTGGGAGACTGCAGTCTTGTAGTTAACTCTTCAGGAGATAGAAATCTCAGAAATACAGGAAGAATTAAAAATAAAGGATATAATGACAATTTATGTTAATTCTGACAGAATTTTAATTAAAAAAAACTTTCTACTTGATTACTTTTCATTTCTAAAACTTGGACTACTGGGACTAATCAGATCTAATTTACTTCTCGCCAACTAAGAGTGGTTGCTTGACGAGAACAATGGATCAAGAGCTCGTTAACCTCTAAATTACAGCTCCATGACATTTTTGGAATGGTGATACATTCCCTCCTCTACATATGGAAAAAAAGGGAGTTGTGGATCTTCTGTCAAAATATGGCAAACAGCCTTTGGTTTTTATCCACATATGTTTGTACACAGACATACATTTCTTATGTTGACTTTTCTCAAGACCTTTATTCCTATTTTATAGAATCCCAGAACATTTGGGTTGGAAGGAACCTTAAAGCCCATCCAGTGCCACCCTTGCCATGGGCAGGGACACCTTCCACTATCCCAGGTTGCTCCAAGCCCTGTCCAACCCGGCCTTGGACATGCCCAGGGATGGGATTGTTTCACTTTAACTCCTACTGTGCTGTTATCCCATGACTTTATTAACCTTGTAAGATCCAAGAGTAGCAGTTTAAAACCTGAAGGGAGCAGATTCAGCTCCTCTAGAACAGAACTCATTGGTAGTTACATGAATGATTATATTTGGGAACATTTCACTGCTTACAGGTTTTTCCCCCTCATGCTGAATCCATTGGCTTCTGCTTTCCTTTGATCCAAGAGGTCCTTGCAGGCGGCTGGAGCCACAATCCAGATTTCCATCTGTCACGTACAACAGGAGCTGAGTCAGGGCCAGCTGGTCACTGTAGCAAAGGTCAAGGTCTGTTGCCCACACCTAATCAAAACAAAGAGGGGCATTCAAATAAATTGAAAAGAAGAAGAAGAGTAAAATCCAGCAATTTCGAAGGAACGTCTCTGCCTTTATTGCCCTGAGTGTTGGCATTCCTGCTTTTAGCTTCCTGGTGCTGGAGCAGTGTTGGCAATGATAAAGATCTTAGGAGGGAATCCTTCCTGTGAGGGTAGGGAGGCCCTGGCACAGGGTGTGCAGAGAAACTGTGGCTGCCCCTGGATCCCTGGCAGTGTCCAAGGCCAGGCTGGACAGGGCTTGGAGCAGCCTGGGATAGTGGAAGGTGTCCCTGCCCATGGCAGGGCGTGGAACGGGATGGGCTTTAAGGTCCCTTCTAACCCAAGCCATTCCATGATTCTATGATTCCACAAACCACTTCCAAACAGGAACAACCAGAACTCTTCTGCAACTTCAGGAGTAATTTCAGGACTTAAGAGGCTGAGGGAAGCATAGTGGATTGCTTCTGCAAGGCTCCTCCACCCCAAAAACCAGAGCTTGGTTTTCCCAGGAGTTTTTTCCCACTTAAAAACTCCCTGTGCCTACTGTGCCAGTGAGCAATGTTCCCACACACCAATATCTGCCCTACAGTGGACCCCTTAAAACAAATCTCCCAGTGAACAACTTGCCTAAGTCCTGGAATGGTAAATGGAGTCATTATAAGGATATTAAGGGGTCAGGCAGCCAAGGCCTCTTGGAAAACTGGAGTTAATTTCAGAATCATATGCACATGGTAATGCCCTTTGTATAATGGGGAATAAATCACCCCAGTAACAGTTGTTAATATCTAACTGCCAAGTATCTGTTGCTGTATTAAATATCCTATTTGTCAACTTAAATATTTCCTGCTGCACGGTCTAAAATGCAAATTGGATGCTAATGGCTGGCTTCACTTAGTAGTAGGGGACTGTTCCCCAATTATAATACTTAATTTTCTTCAATAATTTATTGTTTATCATCACTTCTGCAAGACAGGAAGAACTCTGCTGTCCATTTATACTTTTCCAGTATGTGCTAACCTTTTCAATGAGCCAAATAATAGTTATAAACTATTCATGTTGTAGGAGTGTTCTATTAATTTTGATAAATATTATCAACAAATCTGTGTCAATATGTCCTAGATCTTGTCTGAGCTGGGTTTTACACTCTCAATTAAAACTCTGCCCTCAGAAAGAGGTGGCAGGGCTGCATGAGGGAGCCGGGAACTGAAAACTTGGATATCTGAGGGCTGTTCACTGGCTCCAAGTGAACTGTTTGCTCTTAATCCAGACCCTGATATTACACCTGACCTCAAAAACGACACCTGGATGCTTTGCTGAGCACAAACAGAGCTGCAGGAGGCAAGCTGGACTGAAAGCGAACTATAAAAAAGGTTAGGCAAAAACACCCCTGCAACTGAAGTGAGTACCAGAGCAGTGTCCTGGAAAAATGCACGGAATGGTCGAGGATTTAGCAGCAGATAAAACATTCAAAAAGCAGCCTGGCAAACCTAAGCAGCCATTAGCAGTAGATAAATTCATTCCACCCTCCCAGGGATTCACACAAACCCTACCAGGCGTGGGGTAGCACGTACATTGTGCAGGAGTTACTCCCCAAATCCCACATTGTCAGTGACTACAATTAAAATACGTGCAAGTGACATTGTTTTAATTTCAGATGTAGAGAAAAACCCATTAATTACTTGTGTGATCCATTTCACATCATCTAAACAAAGCCCCAGCATGCCAGCCTGGCTCCACTGCCTGCTGGCACATTCCCAGGAGCTGCTCTGGGAAGGACAGGAGCACTCCTGCATCCCCTGCTCCAGGGAACGGCTCCAGTTTGCCCAAGGAAGGGGCTGTGAGAGAAGAACAGAAAACACTTTTAGCAGGGTAAATTTTGTGCTGGAAATCATGAGATTGACCAAATACTGGTTCAAGGAGTTTCTGTTTGCTTCCAGAGGGGATTAAATAGTTTTTGGACATGGTTTCATCATCTCAGACCAATTTACGCTGCTGCTTACAAAATTAAGGGCTTGGATCCCCAGGAGGATGAAGGTGTCCCTCCCCTCTCCATCTCTAACAAAGGAGAGTTCCAAAACCTCCTTAAGCTTCATGTTCTACTTAGGTAAAGTCATTGTATATTTTGCATTTTCCAATATCAGGTGTGGGGAGGAGGAGGAGGAGGAAGGCAAACATGGCTGGAAGCCACCTGTCCACCTTCTTTCATCCCTGAGCCTGGGGCTGAACCACCCCTGTTGGAACTTAGAGCAGCCAAATGGTCACTTCTTGGTGCCAGCTGGGATCACCCCCAAGGATTGTTTTCCTGGCTCAGAACTCTCAGAGAACACGTTATTGTGGCCATGTCCCTTCCTACCCTGGCCGTGTCCCAGAACATCCCTAACGTGGGGAGAAAGGAAGAAGGATCAGATGGCACAAGATTTTCCAGCTTTATCCTAGCAGGGGATTCCCTTTTGCCATGGAAACACAAAAATGGCCTTTAAATCTCCTTTGTGCTGCTACAGAAATGGGAGAACACAGGGCCTGGACAAGGGGTCTGACCAGATGAATCAACTCCTCCAGTAAATCAGGAGCTCTTAGGAGATGACCCGTGAAGTTTAAGTAAAGAATGATACGATCCTAGAGATTAACAAACATCTATTATCGAGCCCATCCTCCTGTTCTGAGCATATACAATAAAGGCACGTATGTAATTGTATATATTTACAATTGGAAGTGTCAAATTCTGATAGGATTGCACGGAAAATTAGCAGAACACAAGGAGTTTTCGCCTGAAATCTGGGGATTTTCAGAATTTATGTTCAGAAAATAAACTGGAACAGAGTAGCCTAGAACTGCTATTTGATCTTCAGAGTTCAAAGGTAGAAGATAGAGGCAGTAGTTAAGATTTTAGATATATTTAAGACTGGTTTTAGGTCAAGCTAAGCAGAGCACAGATCAGAACTCTCCAAAATCCCACCAGTGGAAAAAAATGAGTCAGAAATACATCCTGCAAGACTTGCTGGCTGTTTATCCAAGGAAATATGTGCCTCCAGGAGACTCCTTCAGCATGCACAGCTTCAGAGCCGGCGCTTCGTGGTGAAGACATCTCAAGTGAATAAAGTCACAATTATGCTGGAATTCTTTACAGCTTCCATAAAAATGCTTCAGCTTTAAAACTTAAACTTGAGAAGGGAAGGAAACATAAATTCTTAAAGAGTTACTAAATTACAGCTCTGCTTTCTCCCATTTAACTGTTTTATCTGCGTCTGGTATCGACGTCTGCGTTATTGTAAAGAGCATCCATGCTATTTTTAAAGAAGTGCTTGAACGATACTGTAAAAATGTCAATTAGTAAAACATTAATGCAGCTGGGGCGTTGGAAAGAGGGTGTCTTTTATGACTTTTAAAATTTGCACGAGAATCGATTCCGGCGGCGCTGGCAGGCTCTTATCCGGCTGCCATCTCGTGGCAGCTGCTGGGATGGGCTGGGGCCTGCCCACGAACTTCAATTTTAGGGCTCTACAACTCCTCTATGCTGCTGGATATAGGACTGGGAGATGGTTAATGACAACACTGTGGCTCTTGTTGGAAATTAGCACATAGAAAATGCTGTGTTCTGTCTGGAGAGACCCTCAGACACAAGCGGGAATTGTCCAACCCCAGCAGTTTATCCAGTGTTCCCTTATTACTGCCAGGAAACGCTGGGGCTGTGCAAAAGCCATCGGACCCATGGAAAAGGTGGCTGAGGATCCTGCTTCTCCAAACTATCCATCCACAGAGCTGTGGAGGTAAGGAAGTTGATGTGTTTAAATATTCCCACTCAATTCAGTGGATTTATTTGGGTGCAGCTCCCAGCTGGGATCTGAGCAGCAGGGATCTGACAGTCGATACTGGGCAGGATTTCATTCTGAGGGGTCAAGGCTTTGATTTGAATGATCATCTTGGAAAATAAAGTGGGAATCAGAAGTGATTCAGTCCAAATTCTGCACCTAAATCTTCTCCACTTCTTCCCCAAGACACTGAAAACAGCATCTCCATCTCCCTTCCCCTCAGGAACAAGGCACAGGTGCCTGTAACTGAGATGGAAATAGATTCCTGAGGCAAACAGGGAATTGTGTGGAGTCCCAGCTTTCCCTGCCCCTTGGATCTCACAGCCAGGGGCTCGTGGTAGCCAAGGCTCTGTCTTCCCACTGAGCTGTGTGTGACAACACACGTTCCTTATCCATCACAGGTCCCTTTGCTTCTAGTGCCCCAGACGTCAGTATTTTCTGTAAAACACACTTGGAAAGAATTCCTGAGTATCCTGTACTTCCAGGAAATGCATCTGAGCCTTCCATCTACTGCATTCAAGTGGACACTTGTGAAACGAGAGAGCAAATCTTCAAAGGGTCTAATAGGATTTCTTGTTTGCCAAAAACACAGTGCTTTCAGGAACACAAGCCTTTGTGTGATCTCTCTCTCCCAAGACAGATGGCCTCATTAATTGCCTCTACATCCAGTTAAATTTAAAAACCTGTGCTTAAATAATGTTAAAGTTGTGGTACATGCTGATAAACATAGGAAATATTAAGGTAAAATCAGCTGGGAACAAGGGAAGAAAACCAAGATGGAGCAGACAGGAATTCTAAGAAGCCATAAGAATCACTGAATGATTTAATGAGTCCTTGTTTGTGCCAGGAAATGTCACAACCTTAATAATCCAGGAAGCATTCCTGCATTTCAGTGAAATCCTGGCTTGAGTGAAGCAATTGGCAAAACTCCCATGGACTTGCATGGGTGAGAATGTCATCCCTTAATCTTTTTAAAGCAACTTTCCATGGAAGTTGTCCAATATGGCTTATCCAGAATTCTAATTACAATGCTGTGTACATCCATTTTGGGAGTCAAATATAACTGGGATCTGAATTCCACAGCTGACAAACTACTGTGAGGGTGAGGCCCTGGCACAGGGTTCCCAGAGAAGCTGTGGCTGCTCCTGGATCCCTGGAAGTGTCCAAGGCCAGGCTGGCCAGGGCTTGGAGCACCCTGGGATAGTGGAAGGTGTCCCTGCCCATGGCAGGGGTTGGAATGACATGATCTTAAAGGTCCCTTCCCAAGCCACTCCATGATTCCATGATTATTCTGATTCTCTGGTTCACCACAGCCACCCTACAGTGGATCAGTTACCAAAAACCTGAAAGTTCTGCAGTTCCTCACAGCCTTAAAATCCAGGGATGTTCCCTTTAACAGTCCAACGCATCTTAAACACTGAGGGTCCTCAGTGAAGATTCCAGAAGAAAAGAATGTCAGGAGAGTGAAAGACAAGGAGATGCATCAGTCTACATTTGATGCTGTTAGAATACCCACATGCTTTCCTCAGTTCACATGCCCCAGAATTTGGAAATCGTTTGTTCCAAAGGGCAAAGCTTTCTCCTGATATTTTTTGGAGCTCCATAAGAAAGTTGGCATTTCTTGATCTCAGGGAGACAGTGTGAGGTAACGAACCTGCCCCACTCACCTGCTGCTCCCTCGTTTGGGGATGGGTGAAAGCCACAAAATCAACGGAGAAGTAGCCAAGCACTCCTTTGGATTTACAGACCTCCCCAATTTTTGAGCAGAGTGAGTTAAGAACTGCTGGATCCATGGAACGTTGTGGGATGGTGGTGCCAGAAGATCTGAGGGGCCCCTCAGCATGAAGCTGGTCTCCAGATGACACCATTGTCACCTCCCCTGTTGGCTCTATCAGCAGATCCACTGTCAGGTTGGTGATGCTGGCAGAGAATGGGAAGGCTTCAATCACTCCACCTGGAATTAGAAAGGAATTATCTGTCCAGCTTAGAATCAAATCCACAAGTGCTGCCTTTCAGGGTGCACGGGATGGAGCCACCAGCTCCAGGGGGATTGGAGATACAGCAAATAAATCAATGGAATGGGAGCAGCAGAGCCAGAACCATGGATCTCTTGGAGGAAAAAGGAGTTCAGTTAGTGGCTTTTCAGTCCCACTCCCAAACAGGATAAATCCCACAGCTGACTGGAGAAACAGGCTCTGGGGTAGCAGGAGTGAATCCAGCTCCACACCAGGCCCAGAACAGCTGGGAAATGCAGTGGTGGGACTGGGGGGAGCAGTAACTCCTGCTGTGAGCTCATCTTATGGACTCCCATGCATACAATGGTCCTAGATAAGAGTCTGCCTGTGGCATTCATCCACAGGAGGAACTTGGCATGGAAATAACAACTTCCAGCATGGTTTTCCATACAGAGATCACCAAGAGAACTTCTTGGCATTCTGGATTTGCCTTTTTATTGCATATAATGCCATAACCCAATTTGTTGGGATAAACTACTATGTAATAAAATTGGTACTAGATGTGTTAAGTGACATTATTTAAAAAGAAAAATACCTTCAAAGCTTTGATTCATCCGTGTCTCTTCCATAAAGAAATACATAAAGAAATGTATGTATGAAATATTCTCACATTTACCTACATTCACATGCTGGAATTCCCTAAAGCTTTCCCCAAACGTGACAGCCTTTGGTGCAGCACCCAAGGATTATGGAGTTGGTGCTTATGGACTCAGAATCCAGAATTAATACAGGTTAAAAGCGTGGAAAGGACAAATGAGTGATAGAACAGTGGCCTATAATTCATTGGTAAATGAACATTTGAAACATAATGGAGAAATAAAAGGCGACAAATATTTAAATGGGCCCAAGACTAATAAGAATATGGCAGACAATATGGCATAATTACTCCTTATAACACTTCACAGCGACTTTGCAGTCTTATTTACCTTGACTAAGAAATGTTTGGAGGAATTTTTCCCATGTAGGGAATCGTTTCTCATTGACTGGCTGTACGTGCTGTGCTAAAAGGCCCGGCAGCTCCTGGGAGATCTTCACCAAAGCTAGCTCCTGCAGAAACAAATTAAATAGAACCACAAGCAATTTTACTACAGAAATGAAAACTGCTTGTGGGGTGATTAAAAACCAGGCCTCCAACAGGCAAAAAAAAAAAAAAATGTGGTTACTGTTTACCCACAGTCAGGAAGCCTTTTTTAATTTTTCTACTTGCTCCTCTTCCCTCCTCCTGCAAACTGTCCTTCTCTGAAAGCCAATCCCCACCTCAGCACAGCATCTCCTGCATTATAATTTATATCAATAATTGGATCTGGCATCTGAAAATGCCAAGTACTTGGTAACTGCTTTGGGATCAATACCAGCAGTCAATAACTTGTACATCGCTTGTATTTTGAAGCAGCATATTGAAATAGTCACATATGCCAGCAACAGTTTTACTGGTTCTATGTTTAAGCTCTTATATCAACCCAAATACCCTTTAGTTAGAAAAAAAAAAAACCAGGAATAATCAAGCAATAGCATTTCTAAAGCAGAAGATATCCTTTTAAATCTGTAAAATATCTGTAGCAAATTCCCAAGTGCCTGTGTCTTTGGTGGAGTTTGATTAGTCACTCCACAGCTAAACCAGCTTTTTCCCTAGTTTTAAATTCTTTATTATCACACACACAGCCCAGCCCCATTAAATACAGAAAGTAACTGCACTGCTTTTACTGCTCCCCAAAGTCCCAGAAGAACACGAGCATATAAAGTGCAAGGACCCTGACTGGATTGCTTCAGGCTCCTTTTCTTGCTGCTTCATGAGCCTCCCCCTGCTCCCCTGGGGCTCTTTGCCTCTGTTTGACATCCCCTCTCCTCAGCACCCCGTGCTGCAGCAGATGACCAGCCCTCCTCTGATCCTGCCAATGTCCTCAGCCACAATCACTTTATCTCAGGCTCTGGAGGAACATGATGAAACCTTATGGCTGACAGCTAAGAATAGCAAATTAAAAAAATTGAAGCTGTTTTTCCAGAGCAGTGAGCTTGAAGAGATGGGCTTTGTTATGGAGCACATGATGTAAAGTAACCAAAAATGCAAATTCAAAATCACTTCACTGTGATTTACCTACCAGAAGGAGAAGGATGGAGCAATGATCGGAATCCCAGGATGGTTTGGGTTGGAAGGGACCTTAAATCCCATCCTATTCCACCCCTGCCATAGGCAGGGACACCTTCCACTATCCCAGGCTGCTCCAAGCCCTGTCCAACTTTGGACACTTCCAGAGATCCAGGGGCAGCCACAGCTTCTCTGGACAACTGGGCAATTAGGGATTAACTCTGCATGCAGGAGACCTGGATAAACCATAGTCCTGACTGCAGTCACCTTGAGGCTTCAGGAAAGGGATTTTCCATCTGTGCCTCAGCTGCCCAGCCATAAAAAGGGTACAGTTGTCCCTACCTCACATGGAATTGAGGGAAAAAAACCCTTAAAAATATTGAGGTGCTTAGATGATGATGCTGATCTGAGCTATGTGAGCTCCTTTCATATAATAAGGAGAAAAGTATGTTGCTGACTTAAAAAATATCACCAAAAAAGGGTTAAAAATGGTTTTAGTCAGTAAATCAATACACTAAGCAGCACAACCTCATTGCAAAAACAAAGGAGCACATAAAATGTGAGATCCAAGCTCAGAATTTACCCAACTTCAGGTCTTACCCTGCTCATTTCCTTAGGATATGAAGGAGGAATTTCGGTTTTGGATGGCTCAGCTGACTGAAACAGCAGAGCAGTGAGCAAATATCCATTGGCCTTGTGTGGGTTTGTATTTGTGCTGAATTATTGCTGAGCCAACAAGACACAAGCTGAGATGGTTTATGAAAATAAACGTGGCTTTGGAGAGAGGATGTGAGCCATGATGGATGGCCTGGAACTGCTGCCCCACAAATCAGTTCACAGCTGGCAGTGCATCCAGCAACACCTCTGTCACTCCCAGTCTCATCCCTGAGACCTGCTGACTTTGGGTATTGTACAGTTTAAACAGAAATATAAAAACAGACAAAGCAGGAGGTGTGCAGGGCTGCCTGAAAGCTTTTGATAAATCACAGGGAAAAAAACCAAAACCAGGAATCTCTGCTGGATGTGGAGGCATTTGGGAGTGCTGCGCCCAAGCTTGTGTAAGTAACAATGAAACTGAGCGTGTGACCTGGGACACAACTTCCCAGTGCAACAATTCCGAGCTGTATCTCCTTTCAGACAGAGCTGAAGGATCACACGTGGCTCTGAAAGAAACTTCCCTAAACTGCGTGCAAAATCAGGCAGAACTTCCAAGGGACTTTTTCTCTGCCTTTTGAATTTTCTTTTTGTGCATCTAAGGCATTGCTCCTTTAGGATAATAAATCATGGAATCCGGGAATGGTTTCGGTTGGGAGGGACCTTAAAGCTCATCCCATTCCATCCCTGTCATGGGCAGGGACACCTCCCAGGGTGCTCCAAGCCCTGTCCAACCCGGCACTGGACACTCCCAGGGATCCAGGGGCAGCCACAGCTTCTCTGGCACCCTCAGCACTGGTGACTGTGAAGGATGTGAGCACAAAACCCAGCTGTCTGACAGAAAGAAAACAGAATTTTAAACAAATAATTAATTCAAGAAAATCTGACAAACTTCCCTTGAGCTCCAAACCAACATGGCAGTGCTTTGAACAATGTCTGGGCAGTCAGGGAGAAGGGAGTTGGGCAACCACTCGTTAAGGATCAGCGCCTGGAATTCTGGCTGGAGTTTTTTTGCAACTGTAAGATCTAAAAAGGCAATAATCCTGATTATAGGGAGTTTTAGTAGGCAAATTCAAGCCCGGATCCAACATTCACTCATGAAGTCAAACCTTTTAAAAGGATCAGTGCTCAGCTGGCTAATTTCATTTAAATTGGACAGTATCTCCAGCAGAGTCTACCAATGTTTTATCTCTTGATGTGGCCCAAAACAATCCAGGATCACAGGCTCAGTGAAAACAGGAAACATTTGTTCAACTCTTGCAGCTGATGTTTCTTAGTAGCAGTAAAAATGAGCAGCTCAAATACTGTTTACATCATGTAGAAATCTTTCCATCCAAATTGGTTCTGCACCTTTTTATAATAATGAACAAGCACCAAAAAAAAAAAAAAACTTACAGCTTTTTTCCACTAAATGAAAAATAATTTCTCACCCTTCAGCAAGATGCATTTTAAAAGGTTTTCTTAGGCAGTTGCAACAAAAAAAATTAGGACCAAACGTGGCAGATGTTGAAGGCAGTGGTAGGAAATCTGCTGGAGACAGATCAGTCAGCAAAGAAGAGCCTGTTGAGAAGAGAAGTAAATAAATAGGAAGAAGAAATAGAAATAGGAGGAAAGACCTGGGAAAGAAAAAGGCTGCAGAGCAGAATGCATAAGACCCAGGGCTTTTTAGCTAAAAATCATATGGAAAGGAAGTTATTTAGACCTTGCAAGCAAATAGAGTGAAGAAAGTAACTCCAAATAAGTAAAGCTGAGTGGGCCAGAGAGGAATAAAATCAGCAGAGAGCTCCTGAGCAATACAAACCACCACGACTCTGCTGCAGTCAATGAAGCTGTGGCAATTTATGCCACTTGGATGGCACAATGACAATTCCTACCATTTATAAGTACATCCTTTCTGTTGTAATCAGTGGAGCTGGGATAACTTATTCCAGCTGCCTGGATGGGAATAGGTCCAGCCCATCTTATTCTGATGTTCTCAGTGACACCAGCAACCATGGAAGAAGCCAGTGACTGCTGCCTGAATGTCCAAATAACTGCCATTATTTCCTATTCTGCAAATTAAATTGATTGGACACTTTTTTCCTAATTCAGATAGGTCCACCCTGGCCAGGACCACAAAGTACCACAGTGAACAGAATAAATGGAGAGGTCTGTAAAACTGGGAATGGTTTTGGAAGTGACAACACTGAGCACCCTCTATCTACTTAAAGTTTGCCACCTGATTTAAAGCCCGGGCTTTTCACTGTTAACTGCAAATTTTAAAATTCAAAAGCACCAATTTTGCCTTCCCCGAGCTGGAAAAGCATGTTCAGAGCTCAGGTCCCATCATGGCAAACAGCCGTCATTACCGCCTCACACAAATGTTTTTCGTATGTAAAATTGCTTTGTAAAATATTTGCTCCATCTGCTGAAAGGAGCAAAGACAATTTTCCCTGATAGCTAATGGCCCATTTCAGCTGCCTGGCAAACGGGGCTGCCACTGGCATTAAGTGGGATGCTGAAAACAGAGCCCAGAATTCCGCACTTCCCGGGCTCATCCTTCCCAGGAGCGCGGCCCTCGCTCGGAGCCCGACACGGGGCCGGGATTGCTCCCACTTAAGGGGCTTTTTGTGGGGCTGGGGCACATCTGCCACGCTTCAATAGAACCCCACAAAACGGCCCCTTCCCGGGACTCCCAGAACAAGGAGCTTAGTTCCCTTTCAACTTGGCAGCACTTAAAGCGCTGTTCCTTTTTTCACACCACATGGGGCCATGGTTCCCTGGCCAGGCTCACGCTGCCACTCCGCACGCTGAGGGTTTCCATTCAGAAAGATCAAGCACTTCTTTTAATTCTAAATCCAACTACAGACACGCACACACACACACAAAAACCCCACAAAACCCCCTCTGCCCTCGTCCAAACCCCCTCCCAATCGTTTCTTTCATTGTGCACTTTCCTATTTACCATCCATTGAAAAGCACATGTTTACATTGTGCCCTGAACTACTTCAACATCTGCTAACAGACCAATAAAAAATAAATAAACCAGGATTGTTTAGGAAGAGAGATCCTTCCTATTTCCTGCAAACACTCCTAAGCTGGCAGCAGCAATATGCTGCCAGATCCCTGCTCAGAGACGTCAGCTCGGGAAACAATCTACGCAGGGAAATCAAAGATCAAATCTGTGCTGCCAAAAATCAGCCAGAAAAAGGATCCTGAAAGTGCTATGAACCCCTCAAAGAATTCTGCATCTCTATGCACTGAATGTTAATTTAAGATTAGGATAGTTTTATTAATTAGTTTGCTTTCTAATCCAAATACATATTCCAAAAGTGTGTCTTTTGCAAGGTGCATCCTGCATATTCAAGGTTCCCCACATCTTCCTTCAGAGCAAAGAAAACATTATTGTCATGATCTTCAAAAAGCTCTCTTCAAAACAATAGCCATACATTTATTTCAAATGCAGCATTTGTAAATTTGGGATATTGGGATGTTAATCCTTATACAAAATGAAATCAGGAATATTAGAAGGCATTTTCCTGTATTTTAGTGAGATTTCTGCAAGTGCACAAACAATCCTGATGCCCTCAAATTAAAATTATTTTCCCAATTGTAATTGAGTTTTCTCAATTTCAGTCTCTATAAATTTAATACACTTCTGTGACTTGCTCTCCTTTCTGGCTTGTATCTCTAAAGAAAATATTCTAATGAATTCCAAAAATGTGGTTT
This sequence comes from Machaerirhynchus nigripectus, assembly GCA_013397975.1. Classification (NCBI taxonomy): domain Eukaryota; kingdom Metazoa; phylum Chordata; class Aves; order Passeriformes; family Dicruridae; genus Machaerirhynchus; species Machaerirhynchus nigripectus. The sequence goes on along the minus strand of VZRQ01006123.1, from coordinate 3,271,149 downwards.
CAGAAAGAAAAAAAAACCTTATATAGAAAACCCACAGTCACTTCCCAGGAATTTTATGGAAATTGCTGTGATGCTACGGGAATTGTCAGACAAAACCTGTATTGTGTTTCACAAACAACACACACTTAAACTCCTTTTATTCCCAGAGTTGCCTATGTGTTACTTTTTGGATTTTAGCAAAACAAACATTTTTAAAATAATCCAAGCAGGCATTTTATTGGCTGCACCAACATTAAGGCATTTCAGATTTCTTTAGTGCTCTTGCTTTATCCTCTCCTTCCCCACTGTTATTGCTACAAACTGGCACTTAAATTCAATTGATTCAAAATATTCTGGATCCATATGGCCTAAAACCCTGGAGCTGAAGTTCTGATATTGCCTCACTGCTGTTTTCTAGCATTTGCCTCTCCTCCAGTCCCCAGATGGTGGAAGTAACATTTAAACCTCCTTTTCCTCTGCCTTGTACAATAGACCTTGGCACCATTTCAACTGTTTACTCCGGTAATTAACAGCACTGATACCACAACAATTACAACTCCTACAATCTTAGCACAATAATGCTATGAATTAGTGAGAGCTAATGGCTGGAAGGTATAGTGGTTCCAGACTGCGAGATCTGTGCATTTTTAGAATAAAATAAAAGGTAGGAACAGCACGCTGGCGGTAGACAATGATTACCTAGTAATTAGTTTACACAAAGCTTCCTATTTAATGGCAAAACGCTGTAATTAACGCGTGACAGAAAATCAAAGGGTACTTTGTAAGCATATGAAAAATTAACACTGCAGGCCTATAGCTTTATGTACTGATTAGGAGCATATTAAATCAATAGGACATACAGCCCAACAGCTTGCAGAGCCCGAGCTTGTGGTTCAGGAATGATATTCCAGCTTTCACTGAGCACAGGGATACAAATCTGCTTTATTTCACCTCAGAGTTGCACATCACCTCTAACACCACCATGGCAGACACACAGATAATAAACTGAGGATTGTTTGCAGGTACAGGGAATATTTCAGTTGTTTGGGATAATTGCTGGCAGAGCACTGCTCACACTGAGAAACCTGCAGCACTACTCCTTTACATCATCAACCTCTTCCTGAAGTATTTGGATTCCTTTTCTTTCCCTATTAAACATGGTATCAGCTGGAAGAAATGTTAAAAACCTGTCAAAATGCTGAAAATGCATTTTCTGGGGATCTGTCAGAGTTTCTGGCCCTCTTCAGGCTGGAAAAATACCACCCGGAATTCCATGTGCATGACAGGCTCCTTAAGAACCCCCTCTGTGGGCTTTAGGTGTTACACTAAGATCAATTTTTTAAAAATCATGAAAAAAGCAGTGTTAGGAAGCTTTACTGTGTTCAGAGGAGGCCAGAAAGGAGTCTACTGGCAGTGGCAGGTTTCTGAAACTACATTTTTGATGGATTGGTTTTATCCTGATTTGTTTGCAAACACACACTCTACTCTGAATTCCTTAACTCAGTAAAGAAACAAGATGTGGTATGGAAGCTCCAGGTGTGCTGTAGTGCATGGAATTCATCCAACCAGGACACAATCTGCTCCCCACTATTCCTGATTTCCATGTAATCCCAGAGTTCATCCATTACTTAGTACAGGACTTGCAAAAGCTGACCAAACAATGTCTCATTTAAAGGAACATCCAGCATTTTGCATTACTATTTTCCAACAGCAATCAATGCAAAATCCTGCAAGGAGCATCCAAATCTTGTTTTATGTGATTCAGACCAAAAGTTGTCCAGATTTGTCATCTTTTGAAAAGATTCTGATTTCCTCCTTGTAGTAAATTAACCAAATTATAGCCTATGAGGAAAAGAAACAGCAACAAAATCCTGTAACTCAACTGGAGGAGGAAGATTCAAACATTTTTCTAGCAGGGGCTTCCCAAGTGCATTACATCATTTTTTTGCTCTACAATAGATATTTAATGGAGAGTTTTGAAATGGTTGTGTAGCTATCACCAGTTTTAAGGGCTTATTGAGAGAGTATTTATTGCTTGTTTTTCTGTGTCTTGTTCTACCCCTGGATTTTCAGCTCTTCTTTATCCCTTTTTTTCTGTCTCCAGCCTGATCTTTGTTATTTTCAGACTTGCTGTTATGTAAACTCACATCATGTTGTTGGTCCTGGTGGTTAATTAAGTCACAGGGTAATAAAAGATAATTCTAAAATTAATTTCAGTATAGTAATTTAATCTCATGATTTACTATTTGCAGTTCCATAGTTATGCAAGAGGATGGGATCCTGCAGTCCTCTGTTATTTATATAATAGGGAATTGTTAAAAGAAGAGAAAAGGCAATCCTAACAGGGAAGGTGATGTTATCTTTGCCCTAAAAGGGAAGAGTTTTCGGAGTTTGAGTCCCAAGAAAAAGGAAAAGATGAAGACAGAGAGAGCATATCCATTCCTTGGATACTCTCCCAGCCTCCAACAACTCAGAATCTCTCTAAGGCAGATATTGTGCCAGCAATAACAAGAGTTTTCCAGTAATTTAGAGTTTCCCAGCAAGAGTTTATATAAGTTTAGGTGAGATTTTCCAGAATCTGAGCTGCTGACTTTGAGCAGGAGTGAGATGCGCAGCTATACCATATATTAGTAAGGATTATGGATATCTTTATCTAGATATTCCAAAAAATTATTCACTTATTCTTACAGCAGCAAAACCACCTTTTCTGCTATGGATGGAGTGAAACTTGAATTGGTATAGAAAACCTGCATATGTTTAAAATTAATTTATTTGTTCCCTACAATCATCATTCATCCTACAAGATACAATTAATCTGATAAGGACCTCAGTATTTACTCATTTTTTTGTACACAACTAGGGCCAGACCCTGATGTTTTTTCCCACACTGGAGGATGTCTCCACAAGTGCCAAATGTGCAGCAGTCCTCCGGATATTGAGCCATTGGATTCTGGGCCTCAGGATGAAATTTCTCTGCTGACAGACTTGAGCAGTGCACAGGAGGCTGATGGACTTCGAGACATTAATGCAGTTTATGAATTCAACCCTTTCTGCAGTTGGAAATTAATTGTTCAGGTAACTCAGAGGCTGCATTAAGTTAACAAGGTGAAATCCATCCATAAACCTGTCGTGCACTTGGATCTGCCCCAGTGTTCTATTTGCAATGAGGAATCTAAAATCAGCCTCATTTTTAGCTGGAATAAATTTTTACACAGTTCAGACTCACAAAATATATTATTTTTAATCTGTTGCCTACTCCACGCCACTGAGGAAAATCTGGGTGCTGTGTCTTAAACTGCTATGCAAATGATGCTATTTGTAAGTATTACCATAATTTAGTGCTTACAGTCATGTTCTCATTTCTAATAATTCCACCAGAATGGAGAGGCTTTTCACTGTACTCCTAGCCTGCAGGATAGTCTTTCATCAAGAAGCTGAATTTTTTAATAACCTGCCAGCATCCGTTTTGTGTGTGGCAGCCACCACCGTGACACGACGTCTTCATTATCAAAGGAACCAGGTCCCCACACTGCAACAGGACATTAAAGCACAAACTCCTGCTTTGATGTTTAAATGTGGATCATTACAATGGTGTTCCCTAACAAAGGAGCATTTTAATCCTCTGCTCTCCGTGTGGAGGCTCGGGGAGGCTGCAATTCATTATTTCAGAAGAGGGTAAACGCGGAAGGCAGGGAAATTTGAGCATTCAAGCAAGGTGTTCAGAACAGCAGCAAGTTCCACACTCTGGAATCACAGAAACGTTTGGATTGGGAGGGATTTTCAGGATCATCCCATCCTCACCTTCTGCCATGGGCAGAGACACCTTCCACTATCCCAGGGTGCTCCAAGCCCTGTCCAATCTGGCCTTGGACACTTCCAGGGATCCAGGGGCAGCCACAGCTTCTCTGAGCACCCTGTGCCAAAGCCCGCTTTAACACTGCCCTGTATTTGTCTGCTGACTATAGGAAATTAGATCAAATTCATCATTCCATATTTATTTCCCAACTTCCAACATATATTAATATTTAGGGTTTCTCACTGGTTGATTGCTGGTTGTATCAAAGCTCGAGGTAAATGAAGTATAAAGGAAAACCAAAGGAAGTCAGGGATCACTGTGTCCTTTATGCAGAAGCACTTACGAAAACAATTAGAAAGGCACAGAAACAGGGAATGCCACTTGTATCAGGGATTTATACCAGCAAAGAACTAGAGCTGGTGACTCCTGATTCTGTCATGACCCAGGTGGTGGGAGCAGGACCTGGATACATCCTGAGTTCTGTGTCCCACTGGGATGGCTCTCCAGGGCTCTGCTTCATCCTGCCTGACTTGCAGGCAGTGAGGAATCAGCAGATCAGAGAAATTATCCCTTCAGCTTTGTATCATGAACTCTGTTTTATAATGTGGAATTATTTTGTAATTGTCAAATGCAGCAGAACTGTAATCAGCCCAATTTGAAATTTTAATATACAATATAATTCAATCAACCCAAAATTTCAAACCCGTTTTGATTGAATTAAAAAAATCAGAGGAGCTATAATGAGTAGTTTATGTAAATTAAACAATTTTTCTGGATACATTCCTTCTGGCTTTAAAACCATTACATTAGGAATGAATTTGGCACGATATACAGAAATATCAAATGCTTATTGAAATTAACACATTTAAATACCAATGAATATTTAAACTACAAATAGTTCTTGGAATGCCAGAATAATGAAGTGTGGTTTCACATGGATTTTCCTGCAGTTAAAATGTATCATCTTCCAGCCTCTCAGTCCTGGGGATTCTTAGGAATCCAGGCATGCCTGAGTTTGTGCTCCAGTGTTTCCCTTTGTTGGATATTTATAGACATCTCTCCTTACATAAACACCCCTGGTAATGAAACTTGTGGGAGTTTAATGATCTCAAAGACCTCAAGTGTTGTGTCATACAGGTTTAAAAGTTATTAGTGAGACAAAATATACAGGAAAAACAATCCATAGAAAACCGGATGAAAAAGCAATCAGTTTGTACGATTTCAAATTAGTGTTGTTCAACTATTTTAATTCCAATCCCAATTAATCTTTGTTTCAATAATTCCAAATTTCTATGTAGAGATTAGGCTCTGCTGCCTGTAAACTTCCCTTTATATGTCATTTTAGATAAAAAAAATGTTTAAAATTTGCACATTATTGCATAGGAAGTGTTATGGCACAACTCGTTCCACAGTTGGTTGCCAGGCATTCCTTTGTATTTTGGAATATTTCACTGTTTTGTTTGAATTGCTGCTACCTCTTGCTTTGTAAAGCCAGTCTGTGCTGTGATATCAACATTTACCTTCAAATGAAGGCCCAGAGAAGAGATTCACAGCCAGGAGGAACCTCAGGGGACCATTAAAGAGCCATGACAACAAAGATGATGTAATTTTGTTACTTACACGAGCCTGGCTCTTACTCCACACCTCAGGGCCATGTCCCTGCCATTCCTTGTGGATCCAGTGGTAGCATTCCAAGTGTGAAATAACATCACAGTAGGCAGTGCCATTTCCTCCACGCTCATCATCCACCTTGAAGAGCCAGCGCTGCACTTCCATGTTGTCCAGGATGAGCTGGCTGAGAGCATGGAACAGCTGCAGAGCAGGGACACAAAGATCCTTTGCACAGTGACAACACCAAAATGCTCCTCAGACTTCCAGTTCCCAAATATTTGGGCTTAACATTTATTTGCTAACTATGGTTTCATTTTCTCAGAGGTGCTTGTGTTGTTACAGCTGTTTGGGTGTGGACTGAAAGCAACCTTGGCCAGTTTTGGAGGAAGGCTCCATGGCCTTCATCCCTGTTTTTTGCAGAGAGGAATTTGCCTGCCAGGGTTTTTTTGTCGGATAAGGATCTGAGGTTTTGGATCACCAGAACTGCTCCATAAATGTTTGTGACAGGGAACAACGCAGGATGGACGATGCTATTTGCAAAAATGTGCCAGGGTAACACCAGCCAAAACAGCTGGGAAATTTTCCTACTGGAGAGTGCATTCCATGGTTATAAATGCACGAAGGAGGTACCAGGCAGGCTTTATAAAAATGCTAATTATTTATTTGTGTATGTACACAGATTTAAATGGCTTTCAAATGCCTTTTGCCCAGCTGGTGCAGGGATGCAATTAGCTTCTTAGAAACTGCAAATGACTTTGAACCTGGTAAAAGTATTCTCAGATCTTGGTGCATTGGCTGGAGTCTCCTACATTTTACAGAGTAATTTGGGGGAGTTTTGTTTCTTTTTCTTTTTTTTTTTTTTTTTAAAGATTGACCTAAAATACAATTACATGTGTTCCATTTGTGGCTTTTGAGAATCACATAAACGTGTTTTTCTTAAGGGCTCCCCTACAGTAAAGAAAAGGATCAATAATCCTGTAAGGACTGTACCAATCACGAAGAATTATGTGCTATCTTTAAGTGAAAATTGAATTGTGCTTTACCATGGTGTCACCTCACTTTGATTATTTAACCTAAAATGTCAATATTTCATACAAGCAAACAACAGAAGGAGAAATTCTATAACCCTGTAGGATGAACCAGAAGTATTGTTAAATAATTTACGTGAATCAAATAAATCAAACAGCTGTTTTGCAGGCCATTGATCATATATTTATTTCATCTACTAGAGAAGTTGCAATGTATTTGTGTAGCTTAGATTGTTCAGTCTAAAGGTGATTAATAAAAACCAAAGCCATGTGGAAAGCCTCTTGAAGAAGCAGGAATACCTACAAAAAACCTTAGCAATGATTATTTTCCTGGATGAGATGTAACACCACCACAAAAAAGTTGGTTTTTTTTTTTTTTTTAATTAATACTTAGACATATCATTGTAAATTCCAAAATCAGCTTACAGAATAAAATACTGAGGAACTGGCTGCAAAATAAACACGTAAAATGAAAGTACAGAAACCTCTTGTGCCATGTAATTTTAGTTCAATAGGATTTTGTTCTTTTCTTACTGGTCATGCCAACAAGAGAGATGAATTTAGCAATGACAGGCTGGGTACAAAGTAAAACTGCAAAGATGCTCAGTGAACCTCTGTTGGAACAGGCTGATTGAAGGGGAAATTTCGTCCCCTTAGAACAAGGATTTTGGAAAATGTGCATCTTCAGTCACTGGTAAAATGGATTAATTTCATGACTTCGCTCATGGGGCAGCAGCACAAACCGTTTCAAATATCGGACCAAACACTTTTATATCCTCAAGACTACAAAGAATCCCAGAGTAATTGTGTTCCTTCCTGCCTTGGGCACAAACTGCATTTAACTGAGCCAAAAAAGGACCCAACCTCACCCAAGATTTGACCAAACCTATGAGGGTCCCATCAATGGAGTTACTGTCATTACACAAATCCCCACCCCATCAGGTGAATGCTGTCCCACCCCAGAGCACACCCTACTCACCTGCTCCCTGCTATGGATGTCCCACTCTCCAGGAGGGGTTTGCACTCCAGCACTGGCAAAGATTCTCTTGCTGCCAGACTTGGTGCTGTAGAGCTGAGCCACTGCTGGCTCTGAGCCCAAAAGTGGCACCTGGAGCACATCGGCCACGGCCAAATCATCCTGGTGGGGAATCCCCCCAACCACGTAGGCATCCCTGCTCTGGATCAGAACCTGGAGCCTTTGGATCGTCCTGGGACTGTACTTGAGCACAGTGGCCAGGCACATGTGATGCTCCTGTGAAAAGAGAACATTATTCTTGTGAGAAGTGTTTTTTTTCTCCCCCTAATTCCTAATGTTGCCCACAATAAATACATTATTAATAGCAGGCTGGGTTATGACCTATCCTGTAGCTTAGCAGTTTAAATTGATAAAAGCTGTTGGGGTGAGGCTCCATAATCGTGCACATCTTTAGTGTGTTGGAAATGGTCTCATTGGGAATAGAACTAATTACTACACATCTGTATTTATTTGATCCATGTGGAATTATCCTTCTGTCAGTCGGCAGAGAGGCTGGTGGCCTTTGGATAATAGTGATTCATCTCAGCAACACTCCTGGCATGGTTTAACTCCAGAGCTCCTAAAAATCAATAAAAAAATGAAGAAACCCCTGCCTATAGCAGGGAATGTATTTCACATACAGTTCAGTGGTATTTTAAGTGATTCTCTGAGAATAAAACACTTTGATTTACAAAAGCTTTCAGTGCTGACATTAAATTACTGAGGATGCACATTTCCATTATGCAGGAGCTCTGATAGCTACTCTAAAGTAGCACTTAAAGAGAGGGGAGTAGTTTGGTGATTGCTTAAAATAAAAGGGTTCCAACTTTTTGGAAGGAATTTTTGATTTCTTCCCAAAAAAGATCTATTGCTGAACAAGCAGCTCATGACATATCCCATAAGCTCTGAATTTAAACTAAGAATATCACTCATTGCAGCTGAAACCTCAAAAAATGTTTTAAACAACATGTCCTATGCATGGTATTCCAAATATATTCCCAAAAATATGGAGATGCACTGGGGATAAGACACAGAGAAACAGCACAAGAGAAATCCGCTGCAATAAATTGTCGTAAACCAACCATAATCCCAACAAGAAGAAAATCATCTTCCTATTGAGATTTCACCTAATTTAGGTCTCAATCAGGAAAGTATCCCTTTTCAGGATCATGTAAATCCTGGATTTGCCAAGGATTTCCAGCATCGGAGTACACAGAATATTTTCCTTCCAAGTCCTAGATGTATATTGCTGATTTCATTGCTTGGATAGGGATGATGCTGGAAAAGGACACAAGGAATCCCCTTCTGTCAGTCCCTTGGTGCTTTCTCATACCAAACACAGCTCCAAAAAGTGCCCAAATCTCTGCAAAGGAGTTGGACACACTGCAAGGACAGCAGAAACGGGACACTCTCCAAAGTTCCAGCAAAAGAAAGGGAATCACAGAAGATTAAGGACAAAAAGGACAACAAACAAGTTACCTGGAGCCATTTTCCTTGCATCAGTTTTAAAGCCAAGACTTTTAAAGTTCTGATCCATGTTTTCTTTACCTGAGCACCGGTCCAAAAGCAGGGAGCTGGCCCATTCCAGAGTTCTGCCATGCAGGGAACAGGATCAGTTCCCAGCCCCGGTCACTCCCTCCCCGGGGCCAGAGAGGGGATGTAGGGAGGAGATTTGCTTTGTGTCCCTCAATAATGGATTTTACAGTTAATTAAGGAGTGCAGGAAACAGGCTGTAAAAGCTGGTTCATTCCTGCTTTTTGAGAGTGGTAGAGCTGTCAGGATATATGGAAGTACGAGGGAGAGCTGGGAAAAGCAGGAGAACTGAGGGATTCCAGCAGGACTACCCAGAACAGGGGATATGGGATTAACCAAAGTTCTTGGCTCTCAAACCTGTTGATTTTTGTTCCGTTTTCAGCTTCCCAAGATCCCAGATCTGACCTTGCCATCAGCCTCACCACAGAGAGCAAAGCTGCCTCCAGTTGTGACACACCTCACAAGTGGAGGATCAGGGCCTGCTATACCTTTTCCACACATTTTCCTTCCATCCAATTCCACCAAAATAGCTGGGAAAACGTGCAAGGCTGATTTGTGCTTCTGGAATTGCTAAAAGTAGCCCTCTAAAGTGGTCTTCAAGTCACAATTTCATTGATTGGGAATAAATTTTGATCCATTAGGTGCAATAAAAGCTTTTTATTCAATAACCCAGGAGAAAGATCCTTAAAAAGAGCCTATAAAGCTCAAACCCTTACACAGTCCAAACTGCCACTGAAGCCAAGGGATGGCCAGGATCAGTTCTGAGCAGATTCCTCTCCACACAGAGGATATATTCATTAAACATATTAATTATTATGCAGTAAACACATGTTTAATGAAAACAAGGTACTTCGAGCATTTTGCATATTAACAGGTGCATGATACTAAAGAGCCATGGGTTACCTCAACCTGGTTCACCTAAAATCTGGTGTTGCCCATTCTCCTGACAGATTTTGGCATTAATATACTCATAGTTGGGAGTTACTATTGGAAAAATAACCCAGCATCCAGAGAAAAAACTTGCAATAATTGGTCAAAGTTCAGTTTAAAAAGAAAAAAATAGCAAAAACAGCAGCAGAGCTTCAAGCACAGCCCCTAATGTGCCACAAAGTTTGTTAAAACTCAAATCTCAGCCAAGACACTGTAGGTTTAGTATTTACAATATAAAACTATTATTCACTGTGAAAAGTGCAGCATTTCCAGAAAAACGGTACATACTGTACATTAATTAGAACATGTTTTAGCACATGGATTTAAACCTGACTTGACAGGTTTGGAATTAATATTTCTGTATTATTAATTACTATTCTGGAACTATTATTTCAGAGTTATTGGAGCTAATATTTATGTATCATTCTGTTCTGTTTGAAACTCATATTTCTGTATTATTACCTAACTTTGTTTAAGCCCTAACTTTGTTTAAGTAGCTCTGCACTGGATTTAGTTGCAAGAAACACTGCAAACACAGGAATGATTGAATGCTGGGCTAGCCAGAGATAAAGTTTGAGTAATAAGAATGGTTTATTGCTATGATTTGCTTAGCGATATAAATCTATCATGTTCCCAGTCCCAAGCACAGAGTCAGAAGGGACAACAGCCTACAAATAGCCAATATAGGACCATCTCAAGCAAGTCTATAAAGCTAAACCAGGATATTTATTTCCAATGCTCTAACTAGTAGTCTAATCAGTAAAGCCCTTAAACTTGCAATAATATTTCACTGATGTGTACCAGAGCGTTGCAAGTTATAAAATTTCCAATTTAATTTTACTGCATCCCTCAAGCTGTAGTAATTAGAAGACAAACTCACAGGGAAGCTGTTTATAGCTTCAGGGGTGAGAATTTTGAACCTGTCCTGCAGGTCAGCCATGTCCTCAGGGTTCCCAGATCTAACAGCTGCCTGCAGACCCAGGAGTTTATTGTAATACTGCAGTAACTCCTCACTCAGAGCAAGGGGGCAGATGTAGATGACGTCCACATTGGCATCTGAAACAAAGGGGCACAGTTTTCATTGCTGGGAGAAAGGTACACCCCATTCCCAACAGCAATCCCAGCATTCCTGACCTCTTGCTCACAAATAGCTTCTCTAAAAAAGCACTGGAAATAAAAATGAGGTCTAATTCCCAAATCTTAGTGCTTTTGCTCGCTGCTTTTGCTGTGCTTCAGCATTTCTCTGAAGACAGGGCAGCAACCCAAAGAAAGAGCTGCATCCCAGGATTCAATCTGCAGAACATATTGGGGGCAGGATTTGGGAAGTGGTGCAGGGGGATTTGTAAGCCCGACTCCCATTAACATCAGTGGGAATTGAACTGCTTTAAAAATATATCCCATTAACGCCAGTAAATTATAAAACTGAGCTATTCAGTTTAGAAAGCTGAGGAAATTGCAATTTTCTATGCTGCCTGGATTTTCCATGGGCTGTTCCTGTTCCTATACTGCCCACACAAAAGCTCACGGTGGGGTATCATTAATAACCATTGCTGGGCATGTGAGTGTGCAGGGCAGTCACTTCAGCACAGGGTGGAAATCTGCTTGTCCACATGGAAAACAGCTTGGGCTGAAGGACTGTGTCTAAACAGAAGAAAAACCTGTAATATAGGCAGTTTTGGAAAATTGTAGCCACTCTGCTCTGCTAAAATATTAATGTTAATAGATGAGCTAATGAATTAACAGGCCTTGAAGCATTAATAGAATACACAGGCAAAAACCACTCCAAGATTTTGATCCAGATCAGTGGGAAGTCTTTCATTGTTTTATTGTGCACAAGTGCCAGGGATAACTGCTATTCCACGGGAACGACTCTGCAGCAAAGCAAGGATTGGATAAGGAAACCCTGAGCCAAATGTTGTAAAGGAATAAGAGATCCCACTGATTGACTTTGTTTTGCCAGAGCTGCAGGGAAATAATCCACATTAAAAATGTGAGGCCAGAACTCACCTGAGGCATTAAAGTACCACAGAGCCCACAATCATAGTCTTTATATAATTATTTACCATATAACTTTCTAAAATAATTAACAGAAGAGTTCAGAAGCGTTCACCAGTCAATACTCAAGTGAAAAATTGACAACTCGGGAGAATTTGGGGAATAAAGAAGCTGCAGCACATTTTACTGCTGTAGCACTGCCCTGTAAAGAGAGATAAAGTCTCCTTTGGACACAGTGGGGCTCCAGGGACAGCTTAACTCACAGGAGGTCACAACCAGCAAGGAAATCCTCTGCTCTTCTAAAGAAAAACCAAACCAAAATGGTAAATCTCAGTGCTCTTCTGCCAGGCACAGGTAAAGCAAGTGATCTAGTTCATAATTCAGTTAATATTTCACTAGTTTGTATTTTCCTCGTGGTCTATTTTACAGTAGAACCAATTTTCATGTTCAGACATGAGAAAAAGAAGTGGCTGTTTAATGTCTGACTTTGTCCCTTTAAGTTTCTGTCATTTTAGAGCAAAAAAAAACCACATGAAAAAAAGAAGAGTACTGTGGAAAAAAACAATATTAGTGCCTAGATAATATATAAAGGCAATTACATTATTATTTTAGGCAACTGTAAATTTCTGGATCTAATATATTTTTGTTACAAACTTACTAAATGGCATTTATAAAATAATCATGATCCTGAAATATATATGAATCATGTAAAGTATGTCATTCCAGGGAGCCAAAGAAGTTGGTCACTGATAAATAATATCCTTGCCTGCTTTGCTTAAAAGAAGCCTGTCAGGAAAAAACTTTTAAATGGATGCCTTTTGCCTCATTTGCTGATTTAAAAGAAAAAAAAATTGGTTTAAATAAGGGCTTGCTCTTTTGCAGCACATCTTTCTCTCCGTGTGAGCCTGAATGAGCACTAACAGAATTAGCTACCTAATTTTGTAGAACACTAAACACTTTGTGGTGCTCAGCAGGTCACAGGATGAGGCTGCTTTACCTTATCACAGAGGCACAAGGAACCAGCAGGATTTTTTATGGATAACACGGCCAGGAAATGCCACAGCAGATCAATTCCTTCTCAGCTTCTCCGTGCTCTATATTTAATATTAATACAAAAAGTCCTTGTGTTGTTTTCTTTCACTCACAACTGGGGGGAATAATCAAAAAGCAGGAGGCAGGATTTCATCACATACCCAGGATGTCACACAGCCTTCCCATCTGCAGGTTCTGCTGGAGAGCAAGATCAGGGATGTGCTCACGGATGCGTTGGGAATATCCTGGAAAACAAGGAAAGCCTCCCTCAAACTGTAGTCAGAAAACCCCTGGTACAGATTTGGAAAAAAATCAAACTTCTGGATTAAAAAAGAGCTGAAAAAAATTTATTTCAAATCCCACAGCACTCACTACAGCTTTTCTGAATTTACTTTTATTGCTGATATAACTTCACGTTTTTCTGTCATTTTAAATACAGACCTGAATGTTACAGACCTACAGAGTTTTCTAATTTAACCATGCAGACCATTTTGTTGGGAGTCTTTCATGTTGCTGGATTTTTTTAAACACTGGGGGAAAAAAATGACACCATCATTAAACAAGAATCTTGGTAATTTTGTCCTTCACACAGATAAAAGGCACCAAACCCACTTCATTAAGGAGATGTCTCAGTGCTACCTGCTCACTTTGTTGCAGAGGAAAGGTGAGTGACAGCCTGTCTGAGCCTGGATTATCTCTTTGGAGGTCAGAATTCCAGCTGATTCCATGCTCATGTTCAAAAAGACTGCAGGAAATGACAGCAGCACTGTAACTATAATTTTTAAGCCTGTAATTTTCAAATTGCTGCAATTCTAAATGAATTGTGGTGTCTGTACAAACAGCCACAACCCCACTGTCAGTTGCCATTGAATCCATCAGGATTAAGCTCAATATTCAGAGCTCGGCATAAAAACTTTGATCCAGGAACAAGATGCTTACATTTCCCGACATTTACACATGGCAAATCATCAGAAAGTAAGGGAAAACTTAGTTTGGCTAAAATCTGCTCAGTATTTCAGTGCTTTCATTTAGAAAACAGCAAAGTGGATATTTCAGACTAATTACAAAGACACTTCTTACAAATAATCAGCATTCTAAGGTGCTGTGGCAATGGTACTTTGCACACAGAACGTAAGAAAATACAAAGAAATTAAAATTACCAGTTTAATTTTCAGTCATTTCTTACAAACTTACATATTGCAGTCAGCACAGTGGTACCAGGCCCTTGGAGAACTACATCAAACTAAAATATATTGATTTTTTTTTTTTTACTCCTCTAGCATTAAGCTACAGTAATTTGAAAAAAGCTTGCTCTGAGTATTTAAACTTTAGTCTCAAGGCTTCATTTTGTTCTCTCGCCCAATTTCAAGCCACTAAAAATGCTGCCTAATATTTTCAAACCATTTAAATGTCAGCCTCAGAAAGCAGCTGATTTCCTTACCCTGAACTGTCCTCTTGAAAATGTTGGGTTTTAAGAACTGGGCCAAAAAATAACATGCAAATATCACTTGGAAAACCAGGAATTATTTGAAAGGAATAACAAAGTAGCAATTAAATAAGTTAAAATTTGCATTTTGCTCTGGCTCTGCAGATCCATTACAGCATTGAACCACTGTACTTTTCACAGGGAGGTTAATAAAACATATTAATTCATAAGGTATTAACTTCCACTGACATGACCCCATTAGATTTAATGAGGAATATTCACTGCTGGTGAATCCTTGCCCTCCCAGCGGACAGGATGAACCACATTCCTCCTCACCCCTGATCCACCTTGAACATTCTTTACTCCAAGACTGGACACCTAATAAAGCTGATTAAAGGTTTAATATTTCTTTTCTTCCAGCTTAAACAGAACCCAACCCAAATAAATTCAATATATTGTGATCATAACCTACATGTTCCAGCACACCTGTGCCATCAGTTCTGGTTTCTGATCCAGCCTCCAGTCTGGGTAAGAAACTCCAAATGGTGGCTGAAATTTGGGATGCGGACAAAGGAACACTTGGGAACGGGATTGGTTTTTGCGTTAATGACTCTGAAGTGCAGGGAGAGTCACAGAAGTGCTAAAATAAGAGGTGTAGGAATGAATTCACCTCCCCTTTCAACCTCAGCCATGACCTAACACCCTTCAATTGATATTTCCTTAATAAATTTTGCTTATCTCCAAGTGACTTCTCCCAACAAAGAATCCACAAATGTGCCTTGGAGAAAAGCAACAGCAGAGAGGGGGAC